>CANXYI011105855.1:0-13334 GCA_948208565.1 Hura crepitans | reverse complement strand
TTCCCTCTCAATCCATTGTCTGTAAGTGTCATCTATCTAGTTAGGCCTATGAAAAGGACTTAAAATAGTGTATAGTGTAAATTTAAAATAATTGATGAAAATTTCTGATGATAAATTTAATAAAAAAACTCTAATGGCATTTTGGTAATTTTGAAGGAAATATGACATATCATCTGAATGGCATTAATCATCTGTCATGTTACCCACACATTACACTAGAACTATTATTTTATGCTTGCATGTATGTGTTAATGCATATGGTAGGTTTTAAATGGTTTAAATTCACTATTAAGTTTTATACTCAACGTACCCGTGTTGTGGTGTATAGGTAACAAAGAGAAGCAGGCTAGCCTCGGTGATCATGCAGTGTAGCCATAGAAAGTGTTGAAGGGTAAAGAAAGTTGTTTTTTCTTTTATTAGTGGCACTCATGTAAAATCCTATAAGTTTGGGTTAGCATGCTTAGAAGCTGCTATATATGTATATAAAACCTAGGTGTGATGTATATAAGCAGGTGTTGTGTTTATTTAGTTTGCTTGTGGCTTTGATAACTATAGGCCTAAGGCCTTATGAGTATGATTCTAATATGTGTCTCATGTGTGTTGATGATTGACTGGGGGACATGAAGGGTCCAAATTGAGGTTTATGGATTGTTTGCTTATAGAAGTGTTTTTAATAGCTGGAAAAAATTTTGGTATGTCACCCAGGCAATCGTTATACTGCCCAATTTTTTGTGACCTAGAAAGTGTCTATAAATGGTTTTTCTGAGTTTGTCAAACCATGTATGAATATGATTAAGGATTAGACTATATTTCTATGTAATATTTGATAGAGCTCTAGAATAGTCCACAAGTGTTAAGGAGTTTACTTCTAGAGAAATCCTAAGATAGGTGACCTATCAGGAAGTGCGTTGCCTATTGGGTTTCTTGGGGAATCTGGTAGGGGGTGTCACAAGTAGTCCCTCTGATAGTGGTTTTTAGTTTCACACATAAAGCATTCACTTCACCTCGTTTGCCAACATAGTCCTTAGTGTTTCCTGCTACATGTCCCACACATTAGAGGTTGACTCCTGGCTATCGATATCGGGGTGCTAGAGGCCTGCTGTAGAGGTCGAGGTCTAGATTAAGAAGCCTGACCTGACCTTTGTGTCTGGAGCTGGTAGTAGAGGAGGTGGAGCAGTAGCAACTGCAGTGGTATGTTTGACCAAGTCCACAATTTGTTGTAATAAGGTTGGAGAAGCTTATTCTTGTGCTAGTGCTTATTAAGCTGCATCAGTAGGCACTGGAGTAGTTGCACTCACTTCTAGCCCATGTATAGTTGTCAAGGTATGGCTCGCCACCTCTTCCCCCAATTTTGGTGGGGTATGCTCACTCATTGCGCTTTACTACAACAAAACAGACAATTAGCCTCATGCAATGTAGCTTTATTAGGACACAGAACCCTAGATAATGGCACTCATGTATATTGGGCTTAGAAACTCCTAAACTCGCTCTGATACCACTAAATATGCACCCCCTGCCCGATCTCTGAAGGAATCCAATAGGAGATGCTACTTCTTATAGGTCACCCATCCTGTTTCTACCCCAACTGCCATTCACTTAACACTTATAGCCTCGATTGTCCTAATGATATACCTTATTATTCCTCTATTATGATCCTGAGTTACTCTTATATTAACTGTAATTAACTAATAAAACCATTCATATAGGATGAAAACATAGTTTATAGAAAGTTAGGCAACATAACGACTACTCGGGTGCAAAACCAAAATTTTTGGACCTATTAAAAACACTTATATATCAATTCTCAACATCACAGTCATCTCCTGGACCCATCTGGTCCCCTAATCAATCATCCATGTCATATCATCCAGTCACACAGCATAAGGTCTTAGACCCATAATAGTTAAGCAAGCAAATATATGGACATACATATATAATTATAGACATTCATTGGATAGTTCTAGTTATCATTTATAGACCATAGTGTCTTAATATACAAGTCTAGCCATTTATGCATGTTGGGCCCTACACCCTCTATACATGAGTGCACTACCTCTATATAGACAAAAGCATATAGAAATTATGCCCAGAAAGGCTAGTCAGCTACATTGCACCCACTGAGGCTAGATAGCTACTATTATTTCTACCTGCATATCGAAACACTGACACACTGAGTATAAACTTAGTGGTGAATTTAATATAACATATACATGTCACACACGATATCATATAACATACTCATAGGAAACTAGTCAAGTGATCATGCTGGTTTAGATACATGCATTTCTGTCATTTATTAGCTAATTTTATTACTTATAACTTAATATGACTCAAAGTTTATTTATATTATCAAGTTGTGTTTCTTTAAACATGTCATGAACTCACCAATATTAATATTGTATGTCTTTATTTGTCTTATTCCATTTCAGGCCCATACTAGAGAGACTACTCTTAAAGATACTCTATAGCAAGATTCAGACTATTCAGTGGTCAATATTTTAGACCTTGATAGCTACACCTACCAAAATCCACCCGATAGCAAGGATTAGTTCATAAGAACCTCCCAAATCAGAGTGGTAGGAATCAGTTCTAGTGGACCTTCCAACAATAGTAGGGATAGCAGGGATCAACCCTGTGAGACCTCTCAAACCACAGTCATCACATTATCTTAAGTGGATAGCAAGGATCAAACCTATGGGACCTCCCAAATCCATAATAAAATGGGCAAGCAGAGATCAGCCCACATGGACTACCCAATACTCGGATGTGCAGGGCTCACTAATAGAACTTTGGCAGCTGCACCCACCATCAAATACACAGGCAATGGCCTAGGAGGACCAAAACCCTTAATAGCTACTAATTCCCTAATTGACAAGTTAACCCATCTAATAGGTGTTTAACTGATATGGCCAATCTCTAATTACCAATTTATCAACACAGTTATTGGTCATTTACCATTACTTATAATGCCATTTACTTATTATAGTTACGAGCATATTCTCACCTTCACACATTCATCAGTTACAAGCTAATTTACAAATTTTTCACTGTTCATTTAGTCATTTCTATGACCTAAATTCTCAAACTATCAACATCATACAACTCCTCACATTTGCATCCATATGGCGTACCATTATCATTACAATTTCTATAGCTTAATATGATTGTCATTACCATTACTCCATAACACTTATACTTGTATTAGTTTATCTAAGTCATTCACATATAATTGTCCATACCAAGTCATATTGGCTTTATCATAATTAGTCACTTACACACACATGCATACTTAGCATACCATTCCATATTTTAGGTCATACCAAGCATATTTGCCAACCATTATTCTTTTCATCAATTTCACATTACAAACATATTTTATGTCCACTTTTTAGGCAAATTACATTACCAATGCTTATCACACATAAGCATACATCACATCACCACCATGCACACCATTCGACCACACCATAAACACACACATACACATGACTTTCTTTCATGCCATTCACATGCATAAGCTTCTCATTTTCATACTAACATAATTACATAGCTATTAAACATTCATATGCACACATATATATAAACTCTAACTTCCATACACACTTTTACACATAATTATCTGCACACACATGACAACATATATATATTACATCAAATTCATATACCTAGGGTGTCAAAACACCTTTTTCCACTACCTGGCCTTTGGTTGCCCTTCTCTACCAATATTTCCTTCTTTTCCTATAAACATACACAATTAGGATTTTAGAAAATTCCCAAAAATTCTACATAGCTCCAAATCAAAATCTAATTGCATGGTTATTCTTAGAATACTTAGGACTACCTAAAACAAAAAAAAAATAGGATTAAAGGCCTTACATAAGAAATTGGCTCTATTCACCACTTATGTATATCTCACTTTCTAGCCCTTTTTTTCTCAATTATATCACTTCGAATGGCTTCAGGAGGCTATGTTTGGCTTTATACAGAGAGAGAAAAATGAAGATAAAAGAGAGGAGAGAGAACTTGGTGATGGCATCGGCCAAATGGGGTAGGAGGAGGAGAAGAAAACTTTTGGCACATGTGGCACCTCCACATGTGCTAGGCCTTTTATATTAAGTGGGTGGATGGCTCGAATCGCACCACATGTTGATCCGATAGCCTATTTTAACTCTATTTTTTTTAAAACTTCAAAAATTCAAAATAATTTCTCTAGGACTCTAAAAATCATGATTTTAGTGCCAAAAATTCTTGATAGTGCCTATTAAGGGCCCCATAAAATCTCGAGTCAAAACTCCATTAGGAACTAGGGTTACTATTCACTCACGTAATTAAGAAATTCCAAATAAATATCAAACGACCTCAGAATATTGAAATTCCTTAACCAATAGACTCATTGGAATTTTTGAGCTTCAGTGTATATATTTTCAGGTTCATCTAGGTACATCCTGGAGTTGTCCCGGCATAATCTCAATTAAGGTTACTATTCACTAGTTCTTAGCCTGAAATGATTTATTAGTTATGTTAAAAGTTTTAACTAATTTATTTTCATTATTTTCTAGCCCATCAAATTTTTATGACTAATACTTCCCCTTCTGGCCATCATATGGTGTCCTGGTGTCTCAGGAGACACTATTTATGTCTCAGAGGTACTATTCATGAAATTAAGATTTATAAGCATTACACACCGAGCCGTGAATAATACTTCCCGAGACCCAAGTGCACTAACTTAAGAGAATGAGAAAAAATATTATTATATAATTTTGGGTGAAGTTTGAATCAAAAACAAAGTTATTTGAGTGGCTAAAAATGCAACTAAAGTTTTTACAGCGGTGTCTCAAGAATAGTGATATAGTGAAGCTGAACGATAAAATATTTAGCTTAAGCTAAAAATAATTTAGGAATAGCACGACCTGATGGTTAAAAATTCTAAATAAGTGAATTGTAATGAAATTAGAATTTTTTGACATTAGGAAGTAATTTAACGAAATTAAATGTGAATGTAAGTGTTTAATTAAATTAGTTCCTCTCGATTTTTAATTACGAATTTCGTAAGACATACAAATTATGGATTTTCCTAATTAATGGTATAAAAAGAGAACTAAATTGACATATCAAATTCAAAGAATTGATTTTTAAAAGAGAAAAAGGGTTAGAATAAATGTGAGCCCTTAGATCAACTAAGTGGCACACATCTAACCCTTGATTACATTATATAAATAAGTGTTTTATTTGAATTAAAAGACCAAAAAACTCCATCTTCCTCCTTTTGAAGCTGAAGTCGTTACCAAGAGACTTCTCCTTTTCTTTTTCCTCTTTCTTCCACTAAATGAACTTCCACCACCTCTAGGTTAGTATCCTAAGGAGAAAAACATCAAAACAAGGGTTATTTGGGTGGTTGGTAACATTGGTGAATAATGCCATGTGTGTTGAGAATTTAAAGAGAGTTAAAGGGAAAGGCAAAGTGGTGGTGTAGAAAGACTTATTGGAAACTAATAAGAACCCTTGTAATTGTATTCAATGAAGTATACTATATATGTGCACATTCAATAATTGAAGTATGTGAATTTGTGCTTAAAATTCATGATTAGTGTGTATGGGCATATGTAACTTAGAAATTATGATGTAATGATGCTAATGAATGATCATAGCTGATTTAAATGGAGTTAGAAGCATAAAATGTATGATAGGTGTAACGCCTGAACAATCCTTATGTTGTGAATAGTACTTTTCAGGACATGAATAGTGTTTTTTAAGGCTAGGAGCACTAATTCTACTGGATGAAAATATTAATTATAACATAATTTTGGATAAAATTTGAAGTTAAAATGAAGTCGTTTAGGTGGTTAAAAATGATAGTTAAGTTTTACAGCAGTGTCACATGAATAGTAACCAAGTTTTACTTGAACCATAAAATATTCAAAAAATTGCTCAGAAAATTTCAAGACTAATACAACATGATACGCAAGAATTCTAATTATCCTATTGGCAATGGAATTAGAATTTTTAGAGATCGAGAAGTATTTTTACTAAAATCAAGTAACCTTAAAAACTGTGTTTTTAATGAATTTTTTGTGTTTTTCAAGCATGAATTTTTAGAGGTTTTTAAGGCTTGCATTATAGATAATTATAGGCCTCTCAGATGTTAGAAATGGAGAAAGAAAAATTGAAAAAAGGGCTATAAAAAGGTCAAACTGCTGGTCAAAGGAGGAATAGTGCTCCTTCCTCCTCCAATAAGCAACCAATGCCAAAAAGGGAAGGAAGAAGCCATTTTTCTTCCTTCCATGCTTGATTCTTACCCATTTCTTCCATCTGAGCCTTCATAACCCTGAGAAGCCGATTTCACCTCAATTTGCACAAAAAAATCAAGCATTTGCCCAAATTTTCGCCTTAATGAACAGTAACCCATAAATTTTCAAATATGTTTTTTTGAATTGTGAAATTTTTCCTAGGTACCCTAAGTGCCCAAAAGTCATTTTATGTGGTCAATTTTTATTTTTATTACTCGTATAATTTATTACAAATTTTTACAAAACAAATCTATAATAAGCAATTGAGAAAGTGGACAAAACCCGAGATAAACGAAAAAGCAAGATGTGAGTGCGTTTTAGAGTGCATTGTGACCTCTAGGTATGTGTAATTGATATAAATTGCTTGAATTTGGTTATGTTATATAATTTCCATATTATGACATAAATAGTAATTATGGATGAATAAGTAATTAATGTTAATAAATGATGTATGATAAAGTGAAATGTGATGGTAGATGGATGAGATAAATGTGGGTTAATATTATAAGAAAGATGGAAATAAATGTATGTGTACGTAACTGTGCATTATGCATGGGAATTGAGATGTATGTGTATAGATGACATTATATGCTCATATGTGTATAGTGAATGATGTTGATATGTATGAGACATAGGTTTGGAGCATGAGATGGTATTATGGCCGAAATGGCCATGTGATGTTAAGCATATGTATGTTAACTTCCATATGCATATATGTATCATAAATATGGGATATGCATGAAGTATGGCTATAAATGAATATGTTTGATCATAGGGATATGAGAAATGATGAATAAGGAAATGAATAGCATTATGGAGGGTTGAAAGGCATAATGGCCGAATGGCCTATATACATGTGTGCGTGTGTGTCTTGTACGGCATAAAATGCATGAAACTGATAAATTTTGTATGTAATGTTAGGTATGTAAAACATATGAAGCATGATATTGCTTATGGAATATTTAAGTATGTTTATGCTTTATGATGAGTAGGAAATAATGTATATGGCTAAATATATGACTTTGATAATATGGAATAAAATGGTATGTACAATATTATGGAAATGTAAATGTAAGCTCTTTATGAGGGAGTGGCTGAATTGCTTAGGCATGTAAATGGTAATACGACACATGCTATGAATGTTATTGGCTATGTGTGTTTGTGTGCATAGAATTAAATAATGTAATAAGATGAAAGCTTTAGTAGTATGTGACTGATATGTTTATGATTAAATTAGTTATGCATGAGCTTAAATGTCATGTACTTATGTTGTAGCAAATAAAATGTCAAAAATATGTGTAATACATTTAAAATCAAATTTCGATGAAATAATGCGTTCATTAACATATGCATATAAAGAATTGATGTATGGCATTAAGTATGTGTGTGTCATGTCATAAAACTATAATAAGTTTATAATTATGCTTTCCTCGATTTAGCAATTAGTTGGCTAAACCAATGTAATTAAAAGCAACATTAAGCAGTATTAATATAATGAAACTAAAAGTAAATAGTTAATGGCCCTTGCAAGTAAACAGTCTAGTCGAAAAGGTTGACTAGTGAGCTATGAGTCATAGCAATTGCTAGGGTACTTCAATACCTTCGTAGCTTTTAAGTTGTAATGTGTGAACCTTCGAGTTACTTTTTATGTACTAACCTACGAGTCTAATGCATTGATCTTCAGATCTTATTTCTGACCTTTAGGTCTGATACATATTTTTGATTTGACATTATGTTATGACCATTGGTCTATGATTTTTTTGACCTTCAAGTCTGATACGTGTGAGGCCTAAGTGGTTTCAAGGGCCTTAGTGGTCCACTGATACTTCCTTATCCATAGTGTTATTGTTTCTTGAATATGGGCTTTAATAAATAGACTGTAATAAATAACTAATATGGTTACATAATATATGGCATAATTTATTGATGAATGACTTTTATTATGCAATGTGTAAATGCCTTATGTCATAATTGTACATTTATACATATTATGATTAATGTTGCGTAACATGTGAATTGTGAATGTTTATATTTCTTATATTAATGAATAATGTTAATTGACGTATTTATACAAGTTATATCAATTACACCTCTAAGCTATTGCTTAGCGCATCGTCTGTTTTTGAGATGTGTAGGTGAAGTGACAATTTGGGAAACAAAAGGGATTTTTTTGGCACTTTTGGTATAATTTTGTATCTAAATTTTATGATGTATAGCTAGTAAGCACTTATATGGATATAATTACGAGAATAGGACCTAACTTAGTTAAATTGTCAATTTTTGGATTTTAAAAGGTATGTAATATTTTAAAGTTACTTTTATTGTGTGTTTATTTCATGTTGAGATAAATGTTGCATGTCTTGTGATGTTAAGTTGATGGATGAATTTAGGGTGATCAGAAGGATCACAAGTGTTGAGAATGATGAAAAAAATATCTATAGAAGTGTTTTTTATTATGCAGGTTACTATTCATATTTGGAAAAGTGTTCCAATATAGTTGTTATGTTGCCAAATTTTTGACATGAGGAATTTCCAAATATGGAAAGTAACTAGTGTTTGAAAAAATTTTTGTAAACCTATATTTTTTTATAAAATAAATGTTTTGTCAAGAATGATTGAAAACATTTTATAAGTTTTGGATAATATAAAAATGCATGCACTTCTTAGTTAGGTTCGACAATTAGCCGGCTTTTGGATCAAGTAAGGGGTGTCATATTTAGTGGTATCAGAGCTCTGATTTAGGCATTTCTAGGTAACATATGAGTGCTTAGGGTTAGGTTTATACATTATAAAATTTATGATATCGAGGCTTACAAATTGTTCCCTTATCTACAGATAAGATGAATGATAATGCACTTCAACAAGATAAGGAAGTTAAGAGTCAAGCTTCTATGTCGTGCGATAAGAATCAAATCGGGTTACATCCATATCGGGTAGTACAGTGAGACAAGTATCATCAGTAGCTCCAGTGCTACTAGTGCTTTTACAAAAGATGTTACAGCTCTTGAGATAGGCTACAACTATTGCTCTACCACCAATATAGTAGCCAAAGGTTCCCTTAGCTCTCTAAAAGACCTATCTTGAGAGAGTTAAGAAATTGGGAACCAAGGACTTTAAGGGTAAAGACATTATAGAGCCTGAGAAAGCTGAGTAATTGTATGGAGAAGATAACGAAGTAGATATGCTGCACCCTTGAAGAAAAGGTAATCTATGCCACATCTTTGCTCCAAGATGAGGCCTCAAAATGGTGAGAAGACCAAACAGAGTTTAAGACAGAGGATGAGTTAACTTGGGACTTTTTCCTAATAGAATTCCATAAGAAGTACATCACTGAAAACTACCTAGATGATAGAAGGCAACATTTCATGGACCTTAAGCAGGGGCAAAAGTCTATTAAAGAATATGAGAAGGATTTTGCCATGCTTGGTCGGTAGGCTAAGAAGACCATTTCCACAGAGGCTCACAAGTGCAAGAGGTTTAAGAAGGGACTACATATGGATATCAAATCATAAGTAGTTGTTATAAAGATCAAGGATTTCACATGGCTAATTTTAGTTTGTCGCTTCATAAAAAGGGTTAAGAAAGAGAAGAGGAAATTCTGTCAGAAGAAGCAGTCCTTTGGCCAAAAAGCTTTTAGTACTTTCTAGAGATCTGATAAGAAATTCAAGGGTAATCAGTCTAAGGCACCACAATATAAAAAAAAGCAAGGCCAATCCTAGAAGACAATGCAAGGTAGCAATGTAAGAATGGGCAATAATCTCAAGCTGCTAGTACACCAGCTCAGACAACTGAGAGTAGTCAGATACAAATTTAGCAATCTCATGCAGTTGGATTTTTGACATGAGGAATTTCCAAATATGGAAAGTAACCAGTGTTTGAAAAATTTTTGTAACCTATATTTTTTATAAAATAAAAGTTTTGTCAAGAATGATTGAAAATGGGATAACATGTTATGAGTTTCAAATAACATAAAAATGTGTGCACTTTTTAGTTGGTTTCGGCGATCGATCAATGTCCGGATGGGTAAGAGGTGTCATATTTAGTGGTATCAGAGCTCTAATTTAGGCATTCTTAGGTAATATATGAGTGCTTAGGGTCAAGTTTATACACCATAAAATTTATGATATTGAGGCTTAAAAATTGTTCCCTTTTCTACAGATAAGATGACTGATAAAGCACCGCACTGAGATGAGGAAGTTGAGAGTCAAGCTTTTATGTCCGTGGGACAAGAATCAGATTAGGTTGCATCCATATTGGGTAGTGTGGCAAGATAAGTATCATTAGTAGCTCTAGTCTGCCAGTGTTTTCTGCAAGAGATATTATAACTCTTGAGACAAGCTATAGCTGCTGCTCCACTACTAGTATAGTAGCCAAAGGTTCCTTTAACTCTCCAAAAGACCTACCTTGAGAGAGTTAAGAAATGGGAGCCAAGGACTTTAAGGGAAAAGGCATTGTGGAGCTTGAGAAAGCTGAGTAATGGTTAGATTGTATAGAGAAGATAATGAAGCAGATGCACTATACCCTTGAAAAGAAGGTAATTTATGCCACATCTTTGCTTTAGGAAGAGGCCTTAAAATGGTAGGAAAACCCGACAAAGTTTAAGATAGAGGATGAGTTAACCTAGGACTTTTTCCTAATAGAACTCCATAAGAAGTACATCATTGAAGGCTATCCAGATGATAGAAGGCCATAGTTCATGGATCTTAAATAGGGGCAAAAGTTTATTGGAGAATATGAGAAAGATTTTGCCATGTTTAGTCAGTATGCTAAGGAGACCATTTTTACAAAAGCTAACCAGTGCAAGAGGTTTGAGAAGGGACTACATGTGGATATCGAATCACAAGTAGTTCCTATGAAGATCAAGGATTTCACATAGGTAATTTTGGTCTGTTGCTCCATAAAAGGGGTTTAAAAAGATAAAAGGGAATTCTATCAGAAGAAGCGGTCCTTTGGCCAGGGAACTTCTAGTACTTTATAGAGATATGATAAAAAATTCAAGGGGAGTTAGCTAGGGCACCATAGTATACACAGAAGCAAGGCTAGTCCTAGAAGATATTACAAGGCACTAAGGGTAAGACTGGGCAGCAATCTCAAGCTATCAGTACACCAGTTTAGACAGCTAAGAGTAGTTAGATACCTTAGTGTCAGACTTGCCACAAGCAACACAAAAAAGAGTGCTAGAAGATGAAGCCAAGAGTATGTTTTTCTTGAGGGTCACTAAATCATTTTCATAGAGACTATCCAAAGAGAGCTGATATCAGGCAGGGACCTACACAAGATTTCATCAAAAGCCAAAAGAGAGATTGAGGAGAAAGAGCTAATAAAGCTTAAAGGAATAGGATAGAGACTAAAGCTGAGCACAGTGCTCCTGCCAAGAAGTATGCCATCAGAGCCAGGAGGAGGCTAATGCACCAAATGTCATAGCTAGTACTTTTCATCTCTTCGACTCACTTACTTTAGGTTTGATAAATTCGAGGTTTACACATTCATATATATACACAGCATAAGCATAAGACCGAGGGTTAGATTATGAGTTTCTTGACCTAAAGATATTGGTTAGAATTCCATAGGTCAGTATGTCACTATAAACAAGGTTTACAAAGAGTGTCCTTTGATGGTTCAAGGGCATAAGTTTTTTGCTGACCTTATAAAGATACCATTTGATGATTTTGACTTGATATTAGACATGGACTAGTTGTCCAAGTATCAAGCCCTAATAGATTACAGGTTAAAGAGGATAACTCTTACAACTGAAGATGGGTTTGAGATCACAATTATGGGTTAGAGAACGGACTTTTTGTCTAATGCCATATTACCTGTGATAGTGAGGTGTATGATGAAAAAGGGTTGTCATGCTTTCTTGGCTCATATTCATAACACTTGTAGAGATAAGCTAGATTCTAGTACTATAGTTGTAACACCCCCTGCTTATTCCCATAGAAAACAAGTAAAGTGTGCTACTTCCCATGAGGTCACCCATCCTTGGATTTCCCTAAGGGCCTTTTATTTAACTTTCACTTGGGTTCCTCTTATTCAGTTTAGAAATTTCATTTAATGGTTCCGGTGGTCTATAGTAAACCTCATAGGCATATGACACTCACCTGCCTGATCTTACTGTCAAATATCAGTCTATGCTATGATTATAGCTAGAAGCTCATTTCACACTAACAATAGGCCAACATATTCACCATATATCTATCATACCGGCTAACCAAACATCATAACATTTAACTACCCACAGTAACATGCACAAGTACCTCTATCTACTGAAATACAGTACCTAATCAGATAATGTCATACCTGGACAGTCGTCGACTGCATGCTGATCATCTTTATCATATCTTTCCAATCTACCACCTGTACATCGAACACCTGATACGCTGAGTATGCACTCAGTGGTGAATTGAACCAAACATACCATGTATCACTATCACATGCAAGCATACACAACTATTTACTAACCTTATCTATTTATTAATTCCACTCTCTCTATTAAAGTTTCTTGCTAAGACTATTTATTAATAGAGTCATATTACCTCAATTAGCCTTTTAACCTAGGCTTCCAGGTTTGCTTGAAGTCTATAACTACATAATTCCATACAATCTATTCTTTCAATACCCACATTTACATGATTTACATAGTATATCTATTTAGTCCTATCATTTTGACATTAATCCATTCAATTTATGTACCTTCCATCAGTCTTTTACTCACTTAGAAAATTACACTAAGATTACTTAAGATTATTCAGTCTCTCTATATAGCTTATCCTTTTTTATAACATATTTGCTCACAAGTTATCTCAATTAAGGTAGTTTATATCCCAGTTTTCTCATTAATATCATTAAATCCATTCAAGTTCTTTTATTAGTATGTTTATACCCATAAGGTTCGAGAAGAACTCCCAATCACTGGATAACGAGAATCACAATGTGTAGTGGCCCCCATTTTGGACCTCGATAGCTGCACCCACTTAGTTTGAGAACCAGACAAAAGACAAAGCTGTGCAGTGGCCTACATTTTAGACCCCGATGTTTGTGCACACC
>CANXYI011105844.1:0-13529 GCA_948208565.1 Hura crepitans | reverse complement strand
CCTAAGATTTTCTAACTAAATATTTTCCCTTAACCTCTAATTGTTGCCTAAACAACCCTTGACGGGTTTTCAATCTAGCAAGCAGGCTCTAATTTTTGCCTAGCCTGCCTTTTGCAAGTCTTCAACCTAGCAAGCTTCTTTTTTTTATATTTTAGGTTATCCATATTTTGTTAAGGCTTGGGATGTAACTTTGTATTTTTTATCAATTGATTCTGTGCTTGCACCTTTTAAGATGGCTTAATATGTTTTGAATCTCTTAGAAGTTGATAGACCTCTTTGTGTTAATAGGTAGCTTGTAATGGCTGCTAGCTTCATGTCCTCTAATGTTTTAAATCTTTGCACTGTTGAATGTTGAATGTCATCCTTTTGACCTTTTCGAGTACTATATTGATGATATCCCTGTTATTAGTCAGTCTTAATGATTTTCTAACTAACTATTTTCTCTTGAATTTTGATAACTTTTTCCTAGGCTTATACACTTTGTTAATCGACCTAGTGAGAATTAATAAATTCATTTTTTTTCCTTTTGAATGAGGGCAACCATGGTTAAAAAGAGAATGCTCATTTGTTTAAGGCTTAAGGCAAATCTTTTTCACTTTTTTTTAGGCTTTTGGAATTTAGCACCTATTGATAGTCAAATTTTTGTATGGGTAAGAATCGAAAAAGGTTTGGCTTTTTAGTGTGATTGCCACAAATTTTTAGGCTTTAAAAATAATGATACAAAATGAATTTGATGCTTTGAGTATTAGAGCCTAATGAATTTGGGCTTCTTTTAAGATTTGAACAAAAGGCATTCTTTTGGGTTTAGTTGCCCCTAACTTATTTTCTTTTTATCTCACATCTCACATTCAAGGATATTTCTCATGCTTTATAAGAAAAGATGAAGTTTTGAGCTTTGAAATTATAGCAGTGATGAGCCATCTTTTAGAGAATCGTGACATTGTTTGTGATGTGTGGATTAAGCTGACCATGTTTATTTTATTATTTTTCTTCTTTTTATTTTTGTTATTTTTTTTATCTCTCAACTTACTTTCAAGAGTACTATGCTATGCAATGAATGTGGTACATAAAGATGATCATGGAAAGCCAAAACAATGTTTTATTAAAGCTTAATTGTTCCAACATAAAAGTAATAAACAACTAGAAAAGAAAACTAAGATAGTTTATCCTGTCTTTATTAGATCCTTCCATATCTTTGATAGATGCAATCTTGCTAAAGGACATTATTAGTTTTTTTGAGGAGGCTAGCCTTGCCCTTCGAGGAACTGAGGAATGTCTAGATGCTCTTGTGAGGTGTAATTCTCAGGATCGGGTATTACTCTAAGATCAATGAGGTTTTCCATGGCATGGCAAAGATTTTTGCACTCATTAGTGAGGTTACTAGTATTTTAGTGATAGGCACAATATAAATTGTGCCTATGTTTAGTTGAAAGTGGTCCAGTTGGTGGTTCTAGTGTCGGTGGATAAAGGAGGTTTTTGTTCCTTAATTCTATGAATATTAATGAAAAGGGCTTATTGAACTTAGCAAATTTTCATAATAGACAACTAGGCTTGGTTTCTCTATCACTGTTTACCCTCTCAATAGTCTTTTACTTGGCAAATTCTTCTCGAATCATGGCTCAAAAGTTCTCAATTTTAGAAGCCACAACTTCTTTGACAATCACTCTAATGGTCTGTAAGTCTTTACCCTTTAATGTTATCTTCAGAGAATGGGATTCTTTTTTGAAGGTAGAGGTCCTTTCATTAAAAGAACTTGAGTGAAGGATGACTCCTATAGCCAACATGGTACAGTTGTTAATATGATATAATGCATGCTTTAAGCAGTATGATTATGATGTTATGTTATGCTTAACATGCATGAGTGATTGTAAGATTAAAGGTTAGTGGCTGCAAATGTATGATAGATGTGAAGTTTATATTATAATATGCCATGTGTATGCATAGGGTATAACATTTATGATTCAAATGGATAGAATATATACATGACATGCCTAGACATAATATGGATATGTGATGGATGCATGTTACTTATACTGGGTAAGATGGTACAAGGTAAAGATGATATGTGTCTTTGTATGGTATGCCAAATGTGAATGCATGGTGAGGTCTGTGTGTTATGGATGGTTAATGCACGTATAGATGAAGAATGCATGACTGAGCCTAAATAGTATGCTTGAAGTTATGGGATAGTGGTACACATGTACATAAGATGGTTCATGATGTAAGACACATGTTTGTGTATATGTAACTTATGAAAACTGCATGATATGTGTATGGCATGTTTATGCAAGGTGATGATGCATGAATAATTATTTCTAAGGTATGATGTAAGCTATCTCTATAAAATACATGTGTGTTTTATTGTTCATGGAAAGGTGAGTCTTCTAGGCATATATGTGGATGGTATCATGACGAATGACACATGCTTCACATGTTAGGGCACTTATGAGTTTATTACATAAGATGGAGGTACGAAAGTTGTACGCCTAGAGATATATTCATTATGCATGTGGGAGTGAAGATATATACATGATTTATATGGATATATATAAAGATGTATGTATGAGAATATGAGATACATATATGAGTTGCTTATTCCTTAGGTGCTATGGCATTTGTGTTATGTATGCCTACACGGATGGTTAATGTATGGGTAGGGTTAGGGGATCCATATACGTGGATAATTTGTGTGCTACAATGTATGTAACCTAAGGTGTTATAGATGAATCATGTTTGACTAAGCCTAAGTCTAAATAGTGTGAATGGGGTAGTATTGCAACATATACTGATGTATGAATGAAAGCTTATAACTCTAGTGCATGTTATATAGCTTTGTAATGTATACATTATTCATATTGATGCCTAATATGTGTGCTCCAAGTCTTATGTGTGAATGATTTTATAAGAATAAGAATGATGCATATGTGGATACAGGGTATGGATAGTTACATGATGTATGTGTAAGAAGTCAATGAACTTTTATAAGATAGTAACCTTTGATACATGGTTAGTGTGTTATGTACTAATGTGAAGTGTGAATGATGTAGGATTGTGTAAAGTCTATGTATGTGATGCAACTTTTATGTGTGTGGATATGAATGAGGTTTGTATGCCTATTCTAGTGTTGGGAAATAGGTGAAGTTATGTGTCTATATGTGATGGCATAAGATGCATGTCATGTTAATGTGACACTATGTGGGATGCAACTTAAAGGTAATAAATGCAAGTGGATATGGATGTTACACCTATAAGAGGTAAGATGGTGGATTAGAATGGTCTTAGTGATGATGTGACAAGCATACATATAGATGGTTTTACCCATATGATGAATGGCACATGCTTTAAGATGGCAAGGTTCTTATGCATATGTCATATTTAAGGGATGAAATAACTTACAACATAGTTTGTAAGCTATGCCTTAGGTATATTAGCTTGATGCCTAAGAGGATTAATACTATATGCAACATATGTTAGTGTACAAGATAAAGATAGATGTATATAAAATGTATGCATAAAGATACATCATGTGATGATGAATGTAAAAGATGCGTGTATATATCAAGATACATATAAGGATGTATAGGAGATCTTAGGCATATGAAGATGGATATGTTTTATAAAGATGTATGCATGGCTTTTAGATTGTTAATGATACATATACAAGATGCATGTAGATATAAATGTATGGGTTAAGAGATATGCCTAAACCTATATGAAATAGACATGAATTAGGACATTGTATTTATGGAATAAAACTCATGAGATACACATGGTACATTTATACAAGTAGGTATAATACCATGTCATGCATGTGTATACAAAAAGGATATATGTTAAATGCACAAGGAAAAACACAAGCAATAAGCCTTCCAACCTTATTACCCCCACACAGGTGGTCATAGCAATTCTTCCTATGTGGGCTTACCTAAGCATTATCAGGGGATACATAGGTTTGGATATGGGCTTAATTAAGCCCAATAACCTCTCATATTTAAGGTGCATGCAAGGATAATGGCCTATAACATTTAAGTCTTATTTGAGGTGAAATTAGGTTGGGCCCATTCTAGATAAAAGGCACAACAGTTTTGCCCCCCTTCAAATAAGATTAAACATAATAGGCCCATATAACAGTCATAATACAATCACAATCTCTTAGGGTTATATCACCTAGAGGAAGTTGCTAAGCATGATTATATAGGCTCATGGTTTGGTCAAAAGGGCTTATGGCTCTCATAAGTGGAGGTCCCTCCTAACGGGTCTTTCTAATAAAGGATAATAGTGATTGATTAGTTCACCTTTTCATATACCTAAAGGAATAAGGCTTATAAGTGATGGATATGCTAGCACTTCTCTATTCTTGAATGAAAAATGGAGTCATGGTTCACAACACCATTTAGGGTAAAAGGGACATAGTTTATATATGATGCAGTGCATGGGATTGATAAAAATTAGAATATTAAATGGCATATTATTTGGGCGCTTTCAGATTGAGATTCTTAATCCCTAATGGAGTCACCACTGTAGAGATTATGATATTTTGCTGGGGATGAAAGTGGTTAATGGAATTGCCACCTTGCATCTACACTAGGACCTTTGATCTTTTGTACTAGAAAGGTTCAGGATTCAAATCTTATTTATGCCCTAATAATATGCCTTCTTTATATATTGTAACATTTATCAATCCATTTTCAAGTAAGCATGCATTATATTTAAAGTATTTGTGTAACCTTTTCATTGTAAAGAAAGTAATGTGTGATATTTAAAGAATACAACAAAAATATTGTACATCCAAAAAAGTGGACCATTGATTAGTTGTTATTGGACCTGACAATTACCTATAATTCCATATGAATTGGTGGCAATTGCCCAACTCCCATCTTTAGGATATTGGCCTTTATTAAAATACATTTTTAATGTGACTTTTGATTAGAGAAAAGTTAACCATTTTTATTATGAAAACACTTATTAATTAGTTAGAAAACAATTTTAATGTGAGATTTAGGCTTTAGCATGTAAAAAAAGTTATTTATTACCTATTACAACTAAAAATAAGTAATGAAATGGAAATAGTACAAAACAAAAGAGAATAGTCCATAACATAAAGCCGGTCTCACCTGTGTGTTGTTAAATCCATATGGACTCCATGTAGTCATGCATATGTCTATGTGGACTATAGCTTGTAAGGGTTATTAAGTCCGTCTATATCTCTAACCTAATAAGAAAGGTCATTTGCATACAACTTAAAAGAAAAGAATAATGACACCAAATAAAGATTCATAGGGATTGATAAAGAGGAAAAGAAAAACAAATACATGTGAAAACTAAAAATCAAAGTATATGTCTACGTGGACTTCTTTCCTCACAAGAGAAAGTCTGTACGAACTACAAAACATAATAAACAAATTTAACATAAATACATCCTTATGGACTACATTCCCCATTACGGGGAGTTCGTGTACACTTCAAAGATAGAATAACTAAGAATAAAACAAGCTCATCCATATAGACTACATTTCTCATGGGAGGGAGTTCATGTAGACTATATAACAATTTCAGCGTGTCAATAATATGAATATTAGAGAATGGAATAATTTTACATGGCAATATCATACAAGCATATTAGTATGGTAAACAGAATATATGAAAATATGATACATGAGATGAATAAGACATTGTTATCAGCCATAAGTCTATGTGGATGACATATCATACAGATATCAAAAGTAGGTCTATGCAGATATTAACATACTCACAGATAGGTCCGTGCAATTAGGATAAAAATTATAGAATGGTTATAAAACATAATCAATCAATTGTACAATGTTAAATAATTTGGAACAAAGACCTACTCCTATGATTGAAGTGGGGATTACATAGAATCACCTTACTTGTGATCAAACCCTAGAAATCCTAGGTCTATTATATGAATGCACAGGAGGAGGCCTCAAATCATACCTTGTGATTGAGCTCTAGAACAATGGCATAAAATGTAGTGGTTTAGAAAAAGAATAATTTTGAATAAGGGCTAAAAGACTAGTAGATCATATCCTAGTCAGAGTTCTCACTTGAACTCACCAAATAGGTCTCTTGGATCCTTAAAACATTATTCTTAAAAAGCCTCCAAGCTTCTTAATTACATCTCCCTTTTGAGCTCCCTAAAAGGGGTATTTATAGCCTCTGATGTGTAAATATCCCATCTAGAGATGGTAAACTCCTTTTAGGACTATAATTCATCATCTAGATAGGGATCTCGCACTTTTGGAAGATTTTATCAGCAAGTCTGTGTAGACCCCAACTAATAAGTCCATGTAGACCTAGGTGGTATGCTTTTTTGTTAGTCTATAGTCCTTGGGCTAAGTTTGAGTTATTCCATGCAAATATAGGCTTGGGTTTATCTATATGAACCATGGGCCTTGGGCTTAATAGAAAGGATTGGGCTAGTATGGACCTAGGTGGTTTGTGTTTGTGCAGACCTTATCTTATATGCTGAAATAGTTCCATGCGAACTTGCTTCTTAAAGGTCAGTGCCATTACTTAAGAGCCTATTTCTAGTTATCATCATAAGCTAAAAGGTAAGGCGTTTACAATGATGAAGCAAAAACTTATTGTTTTATTTAAGTTATATTTTAACTATTTAATTATTTTCTCTTTAAAAGGCATAACGTTAACATGTTATGTGGCTTATTAGGTTTAAAAGCTACTCTACCTACATATACTACAAAAGATCTAAGTTTCACATGTTATTGTCTCTTAAGATGTTAGTGGATTCTTAAATAGAGGACATATAATCAATAATGAAAAGAAAATAAATCTAAGAGCACCAATAATAAAAATAGCGATAATAAGATTTCAAAATATTAATAGTGGGTATTGCTAATTCTAGCACATTTTTTTTGTTTATTTTAGAAGAACTAATACTGACCTTGTAAAAATGTACACAATTTTAACCTTTGTTATAGTCGTAAAGAAAAGGAATACCTATTTTTTTTATTGCTCAAGCTTGAGTTGCTTCGTTGGTTTTTAATGTTCTTCATTGTCTTCCTTAACTACTTCCACCAACCTTCACTTTTCCAAACTCTTTCTCTATTTTTCACCTAACCCCTTTCTCTTTATTAATGCCTGTTGACTTGCTTTAATAGTGTAAAAATCATTGCGCATACATAGTGAGTGGCATGGTGTAAATCTCTTTTTTTTTGTAGGCCATCCTTCCGAATAAATGACTTTGGCTTTTTAACATCGGTTTCTTTTATTTTCCTAAGAGTGAATGCTTTGTCTTCCTATTAACCAATTTTTTTGAATCCTTTAAGAAATAACTATGACTGCCCAAGTACCAGCCTATTTCAGAAGAAAATTTTAAAATCTTAATTTTGCATTTTTTTTGTTATTATTTTGTGTACCCGATTTTAATATATACATGTATTGGGTTTAGGCCCTAAGCTTAATTATTATTGAGTTAATCTTTCATTTATGATTTTGGGCCTTAATTGGCCCGATTTATATATACTAAAGGCCCGTGAATATCTATGCCAACTTTAAGTATTATAGAAATTAGGCCTAAAACTTTGCCCATCATACATTAAATTTTTTCCTTTGTAATTTTATTTATAGGCTTAGATTTCACTATAAAGAGACTTTATTTAGGTCTTAAGTAATATACAATGGTTATTTTTTAAAACTTTCATTCTTGTGTGATTTCTAGATTCGCTCATAACAAATGATTTAGACTTCAATTTATAATCCTTTAGATCTACTAATTTAAATAAGGCTATGATCAAGAAATTAATTAGCAATAAAAATATAATTATTTTGGTAACTCTAGAATATGGGATAATACTAGCAATGATTAAATAATAATCAAGAAAAAATAATATTAAGAACAAATGCTTTAATCATCAGTTGATATTTACTATTTTATTTTGAGCAAACTATGTGTCTGAACAAATTAGGGTGTCTACATATGCCCTTTGTTCTACAATCTTTTAATAGAATTAGAAGGATGTAAAAAATAATAATAAAAAAGATGTGTTATTTGGTTGAAAATAAGCTAAGCTAGACAATGAGAGAAGGGACTTGAGTATTTTTTTTATGGAAACCTAATGAGTTCAATTTCTTAAAATTGTGTCTTTATTAATTGATTGAATCATTATAATTTGATTCAATTAGTTCACCCATACCGATCAGCTTTTCAAATAGAATATTCCCACCTTTTAGTAGGCTTAAACATTATGGTATAAATTCCCATTTCCTAATAGGTTCAATAAAAATGGTTCAATTTTCGAAATAAAGGTCCCACCTTTTTATAGGCTCGAGTGTTGGGGTTACAAATCCTATCTCCTAATAGGTTTAAACTAAATGGTTCTATTTCTAAAGCAGTATACCAATATTCTTATTGGTTCGACCAATATAGTTTGAAATCTTAACTTCTAATAGGACTGATCTGAATGGCTCGATGTCTAAAATGGTATCTCTACTTTCTAGTGGGTTCAACCAATAAGGTTTGAAATCCTATCTTATAATAGGTTTGAACTGAATAGTTCAATATCCAAAATAGTATTCCCACCTTCTAGTGGGCTTGACTATTCAGTTAGAAGTCTTATATGCTAATAGGTTTGACCTAAACAGTTTGATTTTTGAGATAGTGGTCCCACCTTTTAGTGGGCCTGATCATTTAGTTGCGAAGTCTTATCTCTTAATAGGTTCAATCTAAATGGTTCAATTTCTAAAGTAGTATCCATTAAAACAATAAGGTTTGAAATCATGTCTTCTAATAGGTTCGACCTAAATAGTTCGATATCTAAAATAGTATTTCTAACTTTTAGTGGGCTCAACCATTTTGTTTGAAATCCTATCTCTTAATATGTTTGACCTAAATTGTTTGACTTTTGAGATAAAGGTCCCACTTCCTAGTGGGCTCGACCTTTGGGATTTGAAGTCTTATCTCCTAATAGGTTTGACTTGAATGGTTCAATTTCCAAAGTGATATTTCTACCTTCCAGTGGGTTCGACCAATAAGGTTTGAAATCTTATCTTTTAATAGGTTCGACCTCAATGGTTTAATATCCATAACAATATCTCTGCCTTCTAGTTTGTTTAACTAACAAGGTTTGAAATCGTATCTTCTAATAGGTTCAACCTTAATAGTTTGATATCTAAAATAGTATTCTCACATTCTAATGGGCTCGACCATTATGTTCAAAATCATATCTCCAAATAGGTTCGACCTAAATTGTTTAATGTTTGAGATAAAGGTCCCACCTTCTAATGGGCTCTATTATTGGGGCTTAATGTTCTATCTCTTAATAGGTTCAACTTGAATTGTTTGATTTCTATAGTAGTATTCCTACCTTTTAATGGGTTTGACCAATAAAGTTTGAAATCCTATATTCCAATAGGTTCGACTTGAATGTTTTGATATCCAAAATAGTATTCCCACTTTCTAGTGGGCTCAACCATTGTGTTCAAAGTCTTATCTCCTAATAAGTTCAACCTTAATTATTCAATTTTTGAGATAGAGGACCCACCTTCATTGGCCTCGACCATTAGGGTACGTAGTTTATATTTTTCAATAAGATAGACCTAAATGATTTGGTTTTCAAAACAACATTCTTTTTTGTTTTATTACAAATTTATTACATTATTTTCTCCTATATTATTCTGAAAAGAGTAATTTTTCTACCATCATTTTTTTTTTGTAAATAGCATGTATTTAATTTTTTTGAACTAATAAGTTATGCATTTCCATTTTTTATTTTTATACGTTAGTCCAAACATTTTGCCTTTCCCCTAAACTTCTTTCTTTTGGCTAAATAACACCCCTTTTGTTACAAAGAATCCTCATGAAGATTATGGTCCAAATTTAATATTTTGCAATGTTATAGCAAACAAATGAGTCTCTCCTCATCCTTGTGTTCACCCTTTATTGAATGACATGTCATGAAATATGGATATTACTTTTGCACTAAAACTTTTCTTTTCCGTTCCTATTTCTATTACACTCCTATTTATGTTTGCCATTTCATCCTCTTTTGCATTAAGAATAATCCCACTTCCTTCATCTATATTTATTTTATTATTCTTGTTCAACAAATAGTGTATCCCATCTTTTCTTAATTAGCATGTTAAACTGTATCTGGTACAACATTTTTATTGTGTATCATAATTAAAGAATAAAAGAAAAGGAATTAGAACACGCATAGTAATGTTTCAAAATAAGGGGTAAATTATGAAAAACCAAATTTATTTAATAGGGATCCATACATCAAGTATATGAGTCAACTTTCTAAGCATAGTATTTTTGAACCATATCACTGTTTATTGGTTCGAATAATTCATCTCCATCCATTGTGGCCAAAATAAGGGTCCTTCCTAAAAAAGCCTTTTTTACTACATATAAGCCCTTATATTTAGGTACCTATTTTCCCTAGGGGTCCATATGTTACAAGATGGTCTTTTTGAGTAATAAATTACCTTCTTAAAGGCATCATCTTCTTTGTGCGGGCTCTTATAATATGCTTTCGATATAACTACCTTTGACATAGTGCTGTTAATCTCTTTTGATCAGTTATATTGAGCTAATCATATTGTATTTTTACCTATTCATCATCATCTTGGACTACCTCTACTATTATTCGTAGAGATGAAAGTTTTACTTCTACTAGTAAGACAACCTCTATCTCATATGCTAAGGAATAAGGTGTGGCCCTTATAGATGTCCTAACTAATGTTCAATATCCATATAGCCTAAATTAGTTTCAACAATTCCATTTATTTTTTAGGAATACAGGGCTTAATTATGATGAATAATCTTGAATTTTCTGCATAAATCTCATATTTCTTTGTAGTTAAAATTTTGTGCATTATATGTGATAATCCTTTCTAGTAAGCCATACCTACATATAATGTTTTACTTTAAAAATCTTATTACCACTCCTTTGGTCACATTTACATATGATGTTGCTTCCACCAATTTAATGAAATAGTCAATTGCTACTAAAATGGAACGATGACCATTCAAAGCTTTTGGTTTAATAAGCCTAGTCATATGTCAACCCCATATAGCAAAAGGCCATAAATATGTCATTACTTTCAATGATAATGATGAAGCCTAGATTTCATTGACATAAACTTGGCATTTATGGCATTTTCATGTGAATTGTATGCAATCAGTTTCCATTTTTAGCATTAATACCACATACAGAGTCTTTTTTAGGCTAAAGAATATCCCTCAAAATGTGTCCTATTGGTTCTTTTTCATCAACACACTAAATAAGTGTGGTATCATAATTCCTCTTACACAACAACATCCCACTCAAGAAGAAATTCCTAGCCAATTGCCTAATGTTTCTTTTGTCAATTTCATTGGCCCTTACAAGATATGCTTAGTGCACAATATACTCCATGATATCATAGTATGATGGTTTCCATCTATTTCTTTTTCTATGTTTGAATAATAAGCTTAAGTTTCGTGGATTTCTATCTTGATAGGTGACATTTTACCATAATCATCCAACGTAAACATTGCAGCTAATGTGGCTATAACATTAATAATCTTATTTTCCATTCAAGAGATATGTTCAAACTCAATGTATTCAAATCTATCCATTAAACCCCTCATATGATTCTAATAAGGGATTAGCTTAATATATTTGGTTTCTAAAATGCCATTCAACTAGTTTATAACCAGTGTTAATCTGGGTAAACTTTGCAAACCAAATGCGCAAGCCTCATATTCTACTATATTGTTGGTGCATTCAAACACAACTTTGTAGTCACAATATAGCATTTCCCATTTAGTGCTATCAAAACAACTTCTACCCCATGTCTTAATGCATTTAAGGCTCCATCAAATTTCATGACCCAATTTTTTGAATCATCTTCATTTCCTATCATTGTGATATCCTTATCTAGAAAATCCAAAATTATAGGACTCTAACTATCAGCTACTTATTGTGCGAGAAGATCATCTATTGTACTTATTTTTATAGCTTTCTTAGTGATATATATTATTTCATACTCACACACAAAATTTGCCATCTAGTTATCCTCCTTATCAATATAGGCTTTCCAAAGATATATTTTATAGGGTCCATTCTAGCAATTAAATATATTACAAGGTATAACATGTAATGCCTTAAATAATGACATGTCTATGCTAACACTGCACATATTTTTTCAACAAAGATATATTTGATTTCATATTTGATGAACTTCTTGCTAACATAATAGATTAATTTCTTGTTTATTATTTCATTTCTTTGTCCTAACATAGCCACAAAAAATGAGTTATTAACTATGAGATATAACAACAAAGGCTTATCTAGTATTAATGGTTGTAATACCTATAGGTTTCTCAAGTGTTCCTCATCCTATACTCCTAGATTTTTATTTCTTAAAAGTCTGAATATTAGCTCGCATTTTGAGGCTAACTGTGCACTGAATCGAGCTACGTAATTTAACCTCCCCAAGAAGCTCCTTACTTCCTTTTTTATTTGAGAATGAGGCTTTTCATTTATACCTTTAAGCTTTTAAGGATCAAGCTTTATTATTTTTTTTATAAACTTTACATCCTAGGAGCTTACCAAAAGTGATACCAAATGTGCATTTAGTGGGATTTAGCTTAAGTTGATACTTCCTCAATCATTTGAATAATTTTCTTAGTTTTTCAACATGATTTCCCCTAGTTTGGACTTAACTATCATCTTATTAACATAAACCTCCATTTCCTTATTCATCATGTCATGAAACAGGGTTACCACAGCTCTTTAGTAAGTTACCCCCAAGCTAAAAGGCATTACCTTATAACAAAACATCCCCCATAATGTTATGAATGTGGTTTTCTCTTTATAATCCTAAAATAATTTTACCTATCCAATGAATCAATCCATGCGAGAGAATGTCACACCCCTTACTTGGTTCCTAAGGAAAACCTAATAAGCGGTGCACTTCCTACCAGGTCACCCATCCTTAGATTTCTTGCTTGGTCATTCATTTAACTTTTACTTATTTTGTACTATTCCATTCTAGCTAACTCTAAATTCTTTCCTATCTATTCTTACAGTTAATTTAGGTTCATCCCAACAAGTTCATGTTATTACAGGGTAATTTTAACAGAGCAAGATATTTCCTAAAAATCTAGCAACATAACGGCTGCACGGGTCACTATCCCAAAATTTTCAACTTGTAAAACACTTCTATAATAGATTTTATCATCTCTTAGACCCTTTTGGTCCCTCCAGATATTAACCTATCATCATCATCTATCAAATAGCAAACACAAGCCTTAGGTCACAATCAAGAAACACATGGAGCCTCAGGCTCACAAAACATCAACATGTGTCATAAATTCACAAAAGAGATGAACAACTAATTAATTACAACATAGTCTATCTATATATATACAATTACATCCTATGTTCTTTATAGACATTACAACCATTTTCCCACCTAAGTACATAGAGTGCAAAAGCTATACAAATGTACATTATCAACCTTCTCAAAAATGACCTCTGAACTCTAATATATGCTTTATG
>CANXYI011105786.1:0-10376 GCA_948208565.1 Hura crepitans | reverse complement strand
AATTTTCATGTAAAACAAACACAGTTTTGCCTACATTAACAAAACAAATGAGGAAAATAATCTAAGATGTATTACACATTATGAATATGAAACTTTCCTATCTAGCAGTAATACTTGTACAAAAATGAAACTGCTTATTTTTAAATTTTAATATAAATCAAACACAGTTTTGCCTATTATAACAAAACAAAGGAGGAAAATACCTTGCTACAAATTCAAAAATCACTCTGGATCAACAACAAAAACATGCAGTAAAAATGAAATGGCAGCACGCGAATCCACTAACAAATCGGTGATGGCTTGCATAGCATAACAAAATAGAGGAGCAAAGAAATCTAAGCTATATTACACCTTGTGAACATACAACTTTCCTATCTAGCATTAATACTTATAAAAAACTGAAACTGCTTATTTTCAAATTTCCATGAAAACAAACACAATTTTGCCTACATTAACAAAACAAATGAGGAAAATAATCTAAGATGTATTACACATTGTGAACATGAAACTTTCTTATCTAGCAGTAATACTTGTACAAAAATGAAACTACTTATTTTCAAATTTTAATATAAATCAAACACAGTTTTGCCTACCATAACAAAACAGAAGAGGAAAATACCTTGCTACAGATTCAAAAATCACTCTGGATCAATAACAAAAACACGCAGTAAAAATGAAATGGCAGCACACGAATCCATGAATAAATCGGTGATGGCGCATCGTCGATGAAAAGCGAAATGCACGGGATAGTCGGTTTCGATAACGAAATATGACTGTGGAGGTCGTCGATGGCAGCAAACGTCGATTGAATAGTGTTTTCATGAGAGGACAGGAAGAGAAGTTCAGATAGATTCAGGAAGAACCGGATAGGGTGGAGGGATTTGTTAATAAATAGAACAGAGAAACAGTTGTGGAGGTCGTTGATGGTGGCTCGACGGCGAAGTCAATGGCAGCAAACGGTGAGAGGGTGGGAAGAAAAGTTCAGAGAGGAGGTCGTCGATGGCGGCTTGACGGCGAAATCAATAGTAGCACACGGTGAGAGGGCTAAAAGAAAAGTTCAGAGAGATTCGAGAAGAGCAGGATAGCGTGAGAGGGAGTTGTTAAGAAAGGGGGCTGGACAGAGAGATTAAGAAATGGGGCATTTTTAAAATAAAAAAAATAAATAAAAGCATATTTAAAAAAAATTAAAAAGGGTATACAATTTTAAAATCAAAAAGAAAAAAGTGACAAACTATGTAATTTTCTCCTTTTTATTTGGGTTATTTTGGTGTTTCAAGTTGGGCCCAAAATTTTTTGAGTTGTTCAAGTCGGCTTTGATACGAATTTTATAAATAAAAGAAAAAGTTTAGGGTAAGATTAAAAAGAAAAATTAATTTTAAGAATTAAAAGTAGATGTTAACATGTTGTTACAAGGACTTTTGAGATTTTAAATTCAAAAAATTTTTAGACACAAAATAAAATTAAATGATATAATAAATATAAAATCAATAACTAACGGACAATTTGTGCAAATTACTTTGAATTATGATCATCTTTATTTGAAATTAGGGACGTATGCAGAATTTTAAATTTTCTCAAATTGAACCGAAGTACTGAAATAAAGAATCAAAAATCGAACTATACTGTTAACTTTTTTAATATAATCGAACCAAATTGGACTATTAACTTTAATTTGATATAAATATAGACCTTTGTCGAACTCTAAATTGAGAATTGTACTGATTGTATTAGAATTGAATTGTACCGAAAAGCAGATATATATAATGTCAAATAATATTTTTTAGTTATCTAATAAAATGAAATGATATTTTAATAGTTAATAAAATTAATAATTTATGATATTAATTAATATTTTGCAATCATATAATAATTATTTTGAAAGAACCATAATAATATATAAATAAAAAATTTGAGTATTTTTTATTCAAATGTTCATATAAAATTTTTCATTATTTATTAACTATTTAAAAATAATAATATTAAAAAATAATATCATTTTATTTTTGTTCAATACTTATGTAAAATATATTATTTAAATTGTAAAGTAATAAATAAGTTAATTATCAAATTAAAAATTTTATAAGTAGATATTAGTTTGTTTACAATTTCGTTTAAACTATATAACAGATTTAATATTTTTTAAATTAATATTAATAAGTGAATGATTAAGCATATAAAATAATTTTATTAACATAATAATAAATTAATAATATATTAAAATTTATTTTAGTGATTAATTTATAGAAAGTGAATTATAAATTTTTAGTTGGCACTAATAAAATAACATATAATCGAAAATCTATTATTAATTTTCATTAAATCAATTTGATTAGTTCAAGTACGAGAAAAGTATTAGACAACATATAATGTTATTAGAAAAAAATAATACTGATTTATGTAAGATGTTATTAAAAATTTTACTTAATTTAATTTTTTTAATTAATTTGTTTTATTTTTCTATTTTTATGCTTTAGATTTTTAATGGTTAATTATTATATTTTATTATGAATTAATATGTTATTTTTTAGAATTTAGTTATATTAAGTGATAATGTTAATTGTTTGAAGAAAAAGAAGTGAATTATCTAAAATACCATATTATATTATATAGAATTATTTAGAATCAAATCAAACTAACCCAAAATTTTGGTATAGTATAAAAAATATCTTTTTATATAATTACAAGACCTTAACTTAAAACTATGTAACTTTTCAAAATAATATTAACATTTTTTTATATTCAAATTGAATAGAACCGTATACACCTCCATTTTGAAATAATAAATCTTATAAGTGTGACAGACCTATCCGGGTGGGTAAAGGCCACATGAGTGCCAAGTGAACATATTGTGCCAGCATGTAGCAAGTCAAGGTTTTAGGTGGTAATTTTGCGAAGGTACTAAAGTATTTATTTAATATATTTAAATAATTAATAAAAATGTACATGTCATATAACTGTCAAATAGTTTTCACCTTCAGGGGTGGAAAGAACGTCATTTATCACATGCAGGCAAAGAGCTTTTTATTAAAACGGTTGCACAAGCAATACCTACATATTTTATGCAAATCTTTTTGCTTCTTATATCTCTCTGCCATGATATGAGAGTAATAATTAGCCAGTATTAGTGGAGACAAAAAAATGATGAAAAAAATATCCATCTCTGTAGTTGGGTGCATTTATGTAACCCGAAGGAAGAAGGAGGATTAGGGTTTAGAGATTTCATCTATTTTAATAAAGCTCTTTTAGCCAAACAAGGTTGGCGGATTATGAATTCCCTTCACTTTTTGGATACATAATTATTAAAGGCAAAATATTTCCCGAATTCTTCATTTATGGATGCAAACTTGGGAAATAATGCTAGTTACACATGGAGAAGCATTCTTATGGGTAGAGAAATCTTATAGAAAGGTTTGTGATGGCAAGTTGGGAATGGGAAATCAATTTAGTTGTGGCATGACAAATGGATTTCAGAACTGCATACTTTCTAAGTAATCTCACCACCAAAGATTCTCCCTTCTAATGCCTTAGTGTTTGATTTGATGGATGAACTTTCAGTCTCTTAGAAATTGAGCTTAATTGAGAAAGTTTTACTGCCTATTAATGTAGAAAGAATAAAAAAGATTCCCCTTGGTTCATTAGAGGCACAAGATGTTCTAATATGGCATTTCAATTCATTAAGGGAATACTTAGTAAAAAATGGATACTGTATTTCTTTTTATGAGATTTATTCCACTCCTGCACAGACAACTCCTTCATCTGTATCGGCCATTTTTTGGAAAAAAACTTTGGAAAATTCTAGCGACTCCAAAGCTTTTAATTTTTGTGTGGAGATGCTCATTAGATGTACTTCCTACACTGGATACCCTACATCAAAGGTCGGGAAATATTTATGTGTCATGTTAGTGTTCTAATCGGGAAAGTATTCTGCATCTATGCTGCGATTACCCATCTATCAAACATATTTGGGAATGCTTCTCTCTATTCTAGGTGATAAGTGTCTATAGCTCATCCTTTAAATTTTGGTTTATAAATTTGCTTGAGCTTTTGCCACTGGATGATACAGTGAAAGTTATTTTAATTTGCTACAATTTGTGGTTTTTAAGAAACAAAGTTAGATTTGAGTTTTGTTCTATTGATTTCAATTCAGTCATTTATGTTGTTAAGAAGATGATAGTGGATATGGAATCTTTAAAGCTGCTAAACCCTTCAACCTCTGTTTCTCAAAGGGAGAATATGACTAACTTAAAATGGATAGCACCACCTATGGGCATCATTAAAATGAATATTGATGCAGGAATCGTGGAGTAATGCATTTTCGATTTTGGGATGATATTTAGGAATGAGCTGGGACATGTTATAGCTTGTGGTTATGCAAGGAAGCAAGGGGATTGGGATCCATATACATCTGAGGCTTTCGCTATTATTTTTGGTTTGCAGATTGCACGTGACCTTTTTTCTCTTCACTTAATGTCGAGTCTGATTGCAAGTTTACAATTGATAGATTAACATCTGGCATGAGATAGAGGACTAGTTAGGGAATGGTACTACAGGAATGCTTGGAGTTAGAGGCCAAATTTGAAAGTTGTTTATGGGCGTGGATTCCTCATCATTGCAATAAAATTGCTCATGCACTTGTTAAGTGTAAGAGGGCCAAAGTAAACCTCAACTTAGGGGGGGAAAGCTTGTAATATACAAATATGTAAAGGGCAAAATTGTCACACCCTCACCCGATTCTGTGAGAAATCAGATAAGGGCATGAGCAACTCCCTAAGGTCACCCATCCTCGAATTACCTAAGAATTCATTCGTTTAACTTTTTTTAAATTTTTAGTTTCTTTATTTCTTAAATTTTTCCATTTTCATTTTAATTACATCTTATAGCAATCAAAATACTTTTGAAAATCCGTTAGTTTTGTTAGAAAAGTTTTTACAGAAAATCGGACAGCATAATGACTGTCCGAGTAAAAATTCAAATTTTTTTCCTGCAAGAAATAAGCACTTCTTTATGATCATTCATTCATTTCAAATCTTCTGGACCCTCTGGTCCTACAATTCTCATCAATATATCAGCATATCACATGCAACATTATAAAATTTTCAGCAGCATTCAAATCACAGGGTCTCAGACCCGTCATCAATAATAAAATACAGCATTTACATGCACTTTCATATTTATATACTTTAACATTTCTTTCATTGCATTTAGCATTTATAGTTGTACGTTTACTTATATACAACAAACTATCACCAATCCCATAACCCTTACATACATATGAGTATAATCCTTACATAATTAAAATACTAGACAAAAAAAAACAATACCCAAAGACTTGGACATGTAAGCTACTGAGGCTCGATTCCTTGCCCAATTCTACTTTAACCTACGCATCGGAAAAGCCGACACGCTGAGTAATACTCAGTGGTCAATATGAGGTAAACATATGCATGTATTTCATGAGTAGCCATGCCATCATGCCCTTCTAGTGATTAATAACTAGTTATTTAAATTGATAACTAATTAAGCAATGTAATTATCATATAACTACAATTATTGTAATAATGCACCAAACATAGTAGTTTTGTATGCAATTAACATCTTATGACCATTGTCAGATAAATATTTATTATTTTCTTTAATAGACTCATACCAATAGACTACACCTAAGTACACTGGATAGCGGAATCTTATGTGTGCAATGGTTCTCATTTTGGACCTTATCCTAGTTCTATGAACCTTATCCTGCAGTTGCAGTTGCATCTTATTTTAATATTATGTAGTGGACTAATACGGACCTTAACTATGACTGTACCCGCATCTAAAAATAAAAAAAATGGTATTGATATGTTCGATTAAACCTAGCAGCTGCTCAATTCCTAGTTGACTGTTCAACCCATCTAGTGGGTGTCTAACTATACGGACCATCTGTCTATTCTTATTTTTCGTTCAGGTAGAGGTCATTTTTGTTTTTCATTCAGGTAGAGGTCAGTTTGTATGTTTTATTTTCATTTATACTCAGTCTTTTCTTCTTTTTATTTTTCTTAGTGATTTACATAATCACTGTTATGTTCATACCCTTGGCTTCCCGCCAAGTTTTTCCTCAATTTGCATAATTCATTTATTCATCATTACAAAACACATTTCGTGTACTTTATTGCACATTTTAAGTGTTTAATTTTTCAAAATATCTTTTTAGGTACTATAGTCACATTTATTTATCATTCTTTTACATCATCCTTATTCTTATACTCTTTTATTTGTCATTTAAGCACATTATTAATCACTTTATATGCATACACTCACATTGCATATTTCGGCCACCATTAGTCTTATAATATGAATTCTCTTTTCATGAATTTTCATACATTATTCATACTTTTATACCATTTTAATCCATTTACCTTTACATTATACACATAATTGTCAAGTGTTCATACATATACCTTATGTACATCATTTGGCCAATGTGAATTCATTAACATACATATTCATTCAATACCATTTCACCACATTTTCTTCATTTGTATACACGTATACATCAATTACTCCATTTATACCATCAAATACATAAATGTACATAAAATTTTTCATTCCCATACAAGAATTTCATACAAAATTCAATATCAATTAATAATGCATATGTTTAAGGTATATTCACATACCTCAAATAGACAATTCACCACTTTCTAATGCTCACTTTAGCCTTATTTCTCTTTATCCCTTTCTTTTCCTACATAACGTAAATCAAAATTTTATAAATTCCTAGAAAATTCATATTAACTCCAAATTGACTTCTAATTGCACCTAGAGTCTTCGAATAATCTCTAATTTCTATAACAAAAATAAAAATTAATTTTAGACAACTTATTATTCATGATGATACTAATCACCAAGTTATAAATTCTCTCTCCACAAGCATCCTTTTGATGAAATTTCACTTCTAATTGATTAATTATAGTGTGGAGGAAATTTTAGAATATTTATTTGCTTGGTTTGGTGAAGAATTAAAGGATTTATGGAGGGGAGAAAATGAAAAACGAGTTTGACATGCAAAATGGGAAATGTCCACGGAAACAAAGAGCTTAATAAAGAAGATGGGCTTATTTTATGCCTATGGGTGTGGCTACATTTGATTCTTATTTTATGTAAGTGGCCCGTGGGACCCACCTATTTATTCCTTGATTTTTGTATCCCGTTGTGCTCGATTTTTATGTCAAACTTTAAAAATTAATATCTTTTATTTTAGACCTCTAAAAATTATGATCTTATTGTCAAAATTCTTCATTTAATCTTATTTAGTGGCTCGTAAAATTTTGGGCCAAAATTCCATACTTTTTTCTCAAATCACTATTCACTCGCATAATTAAAATATTCCAAATAAATAGCAAACGACCTCCAAAAATTAAAATTTCTTCTCCAATGGATTCATTGGAATTTTTGATCTTCAGAGTCTGCTATTTTTGGATCCATCTGAGCACATCACAGCACAAAATCTTTTTGTCTCTCTATTCACTTATTTATGTTCTGTTATGAATTATTAGTTCTGTAGAATCTTTTAGTTAATTCATTTTTATTATTTTCTGGCTCATCAAAGTTTTATGAATAATAATGCCCTTTTCTGGCCTTAGTACAGTGCCCCGCACCTCAGGAGATACTATTCATGTCTCGAAAAGTACTGTTCACTACATCGAGATTTTGGGGCATTAAAAGAACTTACCACAACAATGGCACAAAATTGCAAGACCAATGGTAGAGTTTTAGAAGAAAGAATTATTTGGTAATAGCTATAGAACTAGTAAATTGAATCCTGCTTTAGAGTTTAACGACTTAAACTCTCAGAATTAGGTATAAATTCTAGATTTTGTTGTCTAGATTCTAAATGTCCAAAATAGGTTGATGACGAGGGTATTTATAGTGTTTTCAGGGCAGTGTTCTTATTCAACAGAAAGTGAATTCTAGTAAAATTAGGAATCAAACTCCAAATAAGATGACTAAGGTTCTGAAAGCTCTTTGTCGTATGATCCGTGCGGACCTAGTCTTGTCAGACCAAAGTTCTTGCGAACTTGGGCTTTAAAATGCCTAAGTAGGCTGTGGGCCGTGGGCCCTTCTAATCCGAATGGCCTATTGAGAGTCAGTGCGGACATTGATTTGGTTCAACCATGGTTGGTCCGTACAAACACAGGCTCAAGTTAGTTCATAAAAAGTCCGCGTGGACTTAGAATTGGGCTTCTTTATCTCGCAATATGGAGGCATCTCATATTATCATCATTGGTACTCAAAATAGGGCGCTTATACAAATCAAAATGCAATGGAAATTTATAATTTTATTGTTTTTTAAGAGATTTTCAAAGGGAACTTGTAGATGCAACCAACAATTATGACAACAGAAGGGCTGTAAAGAAAGACAAACAGATTAATACACCAATTACAATGCCAACATAAACCACCACTGCACTAATACATCAACAACAAAATCCATCTTGCGATTTAAAGAACTAGAATTAAGAGAAGCACAAGCAATTCTTTATTTTTTCCGTAAAAGGAGTAGTTGCGTTTGAATCCGAGATCTCATAATTCTGATATAAAAATTCTGTATTGCTATAAGCATGTAATTCTTGATCACGTTCAAAGAATTTCATATCTTCTTCAGCCAAAGTGACCCAAGCCTCAATTCCATCCCCGTTTCTTGAATCCATCAACGCAAAGATATTCTTATAATTACCTCCATAAGTAGCAACCCAAGTAGGCTTTCCCCACCCAAAATCAAACTCATAAAATGGAAATCTACACAAGCTTGTTGTTATATAAAAATCCAAACTCCCACCTTTAAACAATAATTTTCCCATTTCTTTGAAAGCATCACAAAGAGCCATGAAAGCATTTTCTGATTGAAGTTTCTTCATATGCTTTTCATTAAATTCTTCCACTCCTTTCCTCATCTGAATCACCAAGCTATCCAATTCGATCTCCTTCTCTTTAGCCCTTGAAACGAAGGTCCCCACCAGGTTCCCAAAGGTATTTTCAGGCAAAACAGGCTCCATCCTTTTTCTTAGATTCACAGCTTGGGCTAAAACGGTTGGCTTTATTTTCTTTGATCTTGATCTTGATCTTGATGCTTTCACTGCACACCTCCATATTAAAGCTGTAACTGCCTCGACTCGAGTCGGATTTTTCACAGTTTCACTTGCTGAATTTGCTTGGAGGAGACTAATCTTTGATGCATCAAAGACAAATCTTTTTGTCGAAGTCTTTTTCTTCTTAAACTTGATACCTTTCGTCGAAAAGGGTAGGCTATCTCGCGGGGGAAAGATGGTTGCCGCGTTGAATAATGGAAGTTTATCATTTCCTTCTTCGTGAAGAGCCGTAGCTGTCCAGCCATTGATGAATGTGCAAACCGAGCTAGCATCTACTATCTTGTGTGAAATGCATACAGAAAGTGCTAATCCACCGCAAGCGAAATAGGCAGCTTGAACAACTAGTAAAGCACCTTTGAATTCATCTTCCTGTGACGGTTCAGCTTTGACAGGAATGAATTTTCTAATCATCTCAGCTTCAGGTTTTGCGAGGAGGTTCTCGAGATGGCAATCGACCTTTGCTTCGACAAAAACAGCTCCATCATCTTTACATTCGATGAATTTGTTGTTCTTGACTCTACCGGCTAATGGGTAGAATCTTGTTAGAGTTTCGGACATTGAAGTTTTGAGCAGCTGGGATGTTTCAGCAGCAATAAATTGTTGTTTGCTGCCACTGATGGAGAAGAACATGACCAAAGATCCATAGGTTGCAGGTGAAAATTGATCCAGAAGCGAAAGATTGATGGTGCTCAAGTGATTTGGGGTTGGAGAAGATGGTTTTATGGTTTCTGTTTTGATTACCTCAATCTTGATCTCCATGTCTATTAGTATGAAGAGATCAATCTATATGTCTGGTGCTTCAAATTATATCAGGTTTCTTGGTATCACTTTATATTGGTTTGACCTTCCTTATAATACCAAATCAATAAATAATTGTCACCATAGTAAAATTAATTATTAACTTTTTTTTTTAATTATTTTCTTTATATAACAGTATTTTATTAATTTGATATAAAAGATAGTTTTCATATATTTTATTAAGAAAAATTTTCAATAATCAATTAGACTCTAAACTGTTTTTATTTATTAAACCATGTCAATAATTAAGTGTTGTTATATATATATAATAGAGATTCATGCATGAAAATTAAACTCTAATTAATTGAAAAGTTATTAAAATTTTTAATCATTTAAGATTCAGCTAATTCTTGCACGCACATTTAAGATGTCAATAATTACTGTCTTTCCTTTTTCTTATTCTTCAAACTGAAAGCGGTGGAATTCATTTGTTGCACGTATATTATT
>CANXYI011105773.1:0-10500 GCA_948208565.1 Hura crepitans | reverse complement strand
CAAAAAAGACAAACTTTTACACATTAACCTACTAATGGGTTAATATGCAAAACTGTGAAGTCAGACTTTCAACATTAATATGATAGTGAGTTAATATGCAAAACTATGAAGTCAGACTTCTTTTATTCTCAATACTAAGATTTTAGGGTGTTACATCGGGGATAATGTAATTACCTGATAACTAAATGTTTTAGTGAGGACCTACTCAATACTGGGATTTTAGGGCGTCACATCGGGGATAATGTAATTACCGGATAACTAAATGTTTTAGTGAGAAACTATGTGTACTAAGAAATGAATCACCACTAATCGATTTGAGCGCAATTGAGCACAAATTTTAGTTCAGGATTAAGAGTTCGAGGTTGATCATGAACATGAAATGTGTTAAACACCTTACCAAGCTAATTTATTTATGATGAGATAATTATCACTTTTTTATCCAAGTAACTTTATTAATGGAAGACTTTTATTTGTTGCTATTATTGTTGTTGTTATTGTTGTTATTATTATTATTATACTAAAACCTTGACTAATTTATGTATTATAATATCTCTTTTTATTAAATAAAAAAAGTTATTCTAAAATATCCCTAATTGCATTTAATTAAATTTAATTAATTAAATTATTATTAATTTTTTGTAATTTATAAATAGCATTCATGATTATTGTTCTAAAAGTTACCTTAAAAGAGAACATATTTATAATTTGAGAGAATTCATCAATACTATTATTCTCAAATTACTATTATTCTCAAATTACTTTATTTGATATTTATAAACTTTTGAAATTTTTGACCTCAAATTACTTTTTAAATTAAAACATTGTTGATTGAGAATTTCATTGTATTAAAGATAAACAAATATTTATTTCCCCTAAGTAATAAATCCTATATAATAATTGTAATAGGATTCCAATAAAAATTGTAAAGATAACCATTTTAACCCATATAATTTCAACATATATATGACATAAACCATGCAATGTACTTTTATAATCATCCACCATCAATTTCATGCAATCAGGTTATATAATACATACAAGGTAAACATTATTTAATTTGTAGTTAATTAAAATTTTTCCATCATTATTGATTATTCCATTTGTTAAGCCCATTTTTGACAGATAATATCCCAATACTAGATAATGGGATATTGGGCCACATAGGCCTTATCTGGACCACAAAGGTCTCATCAGGACCATAAAGATCTCATCAATTGAGATTTGAAGTCTCATATGAATTGAATATCATAAATATCTGGACCCAAAGGTCTCATTAGAGGTACAAAAGTACCTTAGCTGCTGTTATACTCCATAGTTGATTGGCCAACCTATCCAGACTAGATTGTCTTACTTATATGGGCTAATTACCATGTCTATTTATGTTACACATACTTACCATAGAATATATTCATTCTGTAAGAGTTTACCAACAAATGACCATAGGAAATTATAATGTTTTCTTTGTTGTTCATGCTTTATTGAACTCTTTCCATACAATACATGCTTTAGCAATAGGCATGATGATTTATATACTTTCTCTTAATTCAAGCTTTGAATTAATAAACATGTTTACTTTATATTACCATGCATACGAATACATAAGCAATTGTCATAGAACATATCTAGGCCATTTGGCCATAATGCACATGCAACATGCCATTGTCATATGACATGCTTACTAAGCAACTTAATGGATTATTTTCATTCTCTTCATGCATAATTTCATGTTCATCATCTACCTATATATCACACTAGCTCACAATATCATTTCTCATGCATATATGTGTCATTAACTTATACTTTACATCATACATATACATACTCTCCATTATATCATTCCATGTTTATAGGCATAACATACATAATTACATAAACATCATAATACACATGCATGCCATTATCACCATAGCCCATTATTTTGGCCAAAATACACTTATTTCCTAACATCAATTTTTTCATACTTTATTCCATGCCAACATTATCATTCATCTTCTTTTATCATCTCTATAACCAAAATCAAGATTAAGTACACATAACATATTATCACTTTAGCTTAGTATATAATTCAACAATTTAACATATAACATCTATTTATAACAACCTCATAAGTTTCGACCACTATATAACACACGCACCAATGTTTTTATTTCACCATTTAACACCAATAAATATGCATTAAATTCATTTCAACAACCAATAGCTAACACACATTAAACCTCATCACTTTAAATGTGCATTTATGCCATAAACCCATACTTTAATGGATTATAACATGTATAATTGTATATAAGTTATTATATACACTTACAAAAGGTGCCACATATACCAATAAGCTCCTATAAGCCTTTTATTCCCTTTTCTTTTATTTCTCTTTTCTCTGCAAACATACAACATAATCACACTCAAAAATCCAAAATAAAATACTAAGGCTTCTAATCAACAAAATAACTTGTTAAACCCTTATTGGGACTCTAAGACATTTTACAAAAATATTAAAACATGTAAAGAATCATTTACATAAAAAAAAGGTTACTATTCAATAACCCCTAAATCTCAAATTCTTCCTTTTCTAACCCCTCTTTCTTAATCCAAACGCCATGAAATGCTCAAAAAAATCCATTTGAGGCTCAAATGTCCAACTAGGGTGTTAAATGGAGGAATGAAATAATGAAAATGATAAAGGGTGGAGAAAGGAAGCCGTCGACTTCTTAGGGAATTTGGGGGAAGAAAACTATTCAAATGTTGACTAATTAAAAGCCATTTAACCTTTTTATATGCCCTCATATCTAATGGTCATGAATTAATTCCCCAAGATCCTATAGTTCCTATTATTCCTAATGACATTTCATTCTTGTAAAATTTATTTCTATCTTTTAAAACTTCAATTAACATCTTTTTAGGGTCTCATAAAATCACTTAAAATAAACTCGAAAGCCTCAAATAACCCGTACTTAAAAATTGTAAAAAAACTGACACTTATTATCTTTGCTTGATTTTATAAAATACTTCTTAATATTCAAAAATTTCAATTCTAACACTACTAGACTATTTAGAATATTTAAGTATCAGATTGTACCATTCCTAGGTCATTTTGAGCAAAAAATGAAATATTTTATAATTTGGCTTTAATTAGGTTACTATTCCCAAAATGCTGTCATAAAAATATTACTTTTATTTTTAACCATCTTAATGACTTTTTTTTCATTTAATTTTTCCCAAAATTATATTTTGATTAATACTTTTATCTAGTCACCTTAGTGTAACTCAAGCCTCAAGAAATACTATTCATATCATGAAAAGTATAATTCATAACCCCTAAATTCTTAGGTATTACAGGTGTGTTTTATGAGTTTGTGTGTGCGTATTTATGCATGTGTGCATGTATGGTTCTACGCTAGTGATCGTAAAGCTCCTAATGACTTTATGTGAAAATGATGCCTTCATTTTTGTGTGCATGCCTACATATTTATACCTAATATTTCTAAATGTATGAATGTTTATATGATGTTGATGCTTAGATGCTTATGTGTATATGCATATATATGTGTATGTGTGCATGTGTATGCATGCCTGTGTGTGAATACATGTGTATATATACTTGATGCATATGAAAACTGAATGCATAAGTTAAATATGAAGATTTATTACATGGATGGGTGAGCATTTTAAAGCATGTGCTAAATATGTGCATGTTTGGGAGAATTGTATAACTATTATAGGAGTTAAATGTGCATGATGAATGATCACACCTAGTCCTTTCTAAATGTATGCATATATGTGCACATTTGTGTTAATAATACATGTTTGTACCTCTCTCTAGATGAATGTATGAATGATGTATGTTTCCATGCAAGAAAAATGGGTTGATAATTTATTTGCATGTTTTCATACATAGAAAAGTTATTATAGAATGTGCTGATGAATGATGAATGATTCATGTTTTCGTGCATGGAAACCATATAGATAAATGATGGAAAATTTATGTTTGTGCTTATGGGTGTTTGTGTAATGTTGATACCTATGCGATTATGTGAGCCATATATCTAATGCTTGATGATAAATGTATGAATGAATTTAGACAAATAATGGTTATGCTAATGTTCATGATACATATTCAAGCACAAAACATAACTATTGAAATCACCCATTCTTTAGACTTATTGTAGGGATTAATTGGGTTTTATGGAAGTGAAGATGCAAAGGAGTGCTAGATTTTTGTGATGAATGGGTTAAAAAAAGAAATGTTTACTAAGAATTTTAGGATATAAGAATTCACTAAAAGCATTTGACCATTTGTAGCTTGAAAGAAAGTAATTATCATGGATTGCACCTCGACTAGATGATGCAATAACTCTTTATTTATTTTTCTTTTATACAAATGCATAGATTGGTACTTTTGTCATTAGCTGGTCCTTTTGAATTTTTTAACTAAATATTTTCTCTCATCCTTTAATTTTTGCCTAGATTGCCCTTTGCTGGTGTTTGATCTAGCAAGGTATGCTCTAATTTTTGCTTAAGTCGCCTTTTACGGGTTTTCAAGCAAGCTCTTTTTTTTCTCTTCTTTTTATCATTTTTATTCTTTTTTTTATCAAAATTTCCACATCTTTGTGCTTGGAATTCATTGTGTTGTCTTGGATTGACTAGATCTAATCTTGCAATTTATAGGGTTCTTAAAGTGTACATCATGGCTTAGATTTCATAAATCTTTTTCTTAGAGTCCTTGCCATAGCCTGGAGTTTATGTCAAGGCTTAATATGGTTTAAAGTTCACATAATGTCTTACTAAAGCTTAAAGTACAAATCACAAAGATATAATAGAGCTTTAATGCTATCTTGAATCAATTGGTGGCTTTTATAGGTGCTAGCCACATGCTTCTAGCATCTTGAATCTTAGTGTTTCAATTGCATGTAAAATGACATCCCTCCTAACCTTTTCAACTATTGTATTGATAATATCCTTGTTATTATCCAGTCTATAGATTTTTTGACTAAATATTTTCTCTTAATCTTTTCTAACTTTTATTTAGGCTCATGTTCTTAATTGTTTAGCTTACCAAGCATTATTACATTTATGAATGAGGGCAATCATAGTTGAAGAAATAAAATATTGGTTCTTAAGGTGAATTTTTTGGTTCTTTAGACTTCTTGAAATATGGACTTTTAAGCTTAAATAGTTTTTTTTAGAGATGATGGACTTTTAAGCTTAAACATTTTTTTTAAGCTTGCTAAACTTAGATTTTGAGTGAAGAAGTTTAGAACATTTGGTGTTTAGAATGTTTCTTGTAGGCTTTTAGGCTTTGAAAAATATAGAGCTTAGTAATAACTTTCTCAAGTGTTCTTAGTTGCCCTTAACCTTTTATTTCTTTTTTCTTTATTTTTTGTTCCTTTTTTTTAATTCTCTCCTCACTTTTAGGGATACTTTGCATGCCTTACTAAGAAATATCAAGTTTTTGCACCTTGGAAATTATGGGCCACTTCTTAAAAAGTCTTGAATTACTTGCTATGTGGATCAAGCTAATACTTTTACCTTTTTATTTATTTATTTATTTTATTTTTTCTAATTATTAATTTATGTATTATTTTCTCTCAACTCACATTTAAGTGTACCTTTTTATGTAATTACTATAATGATGAATAAAATGCTCATGGATAAGTAAACCAATGCATTGTATTATTAAATGTAAATGGATGTTCCAAGATAGAGAGAACAAAAATGAAATAATTTTTTTAGCATTAATTGTCAAAATACTTTAAATCACATCAGAGCTCAAGTGTTAGTGGGTGAAGTAGGTTTGTTCTTTTTAATTCCTTAAATATCATTAACAAAGGCCTTTTCAAATTAAGAATGCTATTGGGCTCGGTTGGGTGGTCATTCCTCACACTTATCCTCTTAATAGTTTTTACTTTGGCGAGCTCTTATTTGGTCAAGGCTTGGATTCCTTCCATCTCTAAAGCTATAGTTTCTTAGATGATAGCCTTGATGCTCTATAAGTCTTTGTCACTTAGTGCCATTATAAGGTCTCTCAAAGGTTATTACGTTGAATCTTTTCTTTTGAAGAGTTTGAGTAAAGGATGATATGTAATAGACATATACACAAACAATTAATATAATGCATGATTTCTATTTCTACATTATATGTATTTATGATGCATGATCCAAGCTTTATGATACATAAATGCATTGTTGCATTTTATGCATGTGCTTAGGTGTGTGCTATGATGATTCTAATGGATGAAGAAGACTTTAATTATATACATTATGTATGCATAAATGGTATACAAAGGACTAATATGATACATGATGTATGAATGATAGATATGCATAAGGATAAGACGTTGGAATTCTATAATAGTCCTTAAATAGATGAGATAATGATAAGAAACTTTCTTATTCTAGAATGATGTATGTATGTAGAAAGATAACATGATGCGGGCCATATGTGTATGTTCCTAAAATGACCCTAGTAATGAATGTGTTTTAATGCATAGTCTTTAACCTTTTACAAGAAGCATGTTTACATTATTATATGATACATGTTACACGTGTGTACAATATTACAATTGAACAATAATGTTACATGTTAATGCCAAAAATGTCAAGTAAGATGATAACATGCAATGTATGCTTTTGATGTATACATGTAAAGTATACCTATATATAAGCCAGGTTAAAAAAACAAGAAGTCTCTAATGATGTATATAACAACATAATATGGTGCATAAATGCAAGGATGTGCACATGTAAGAATAAAAAGGCAATGGAGTTTTAAAAGATGTGAGTTTACAATTTTGACACGATGCATGCTATACATGAACAAAATAAGAATGATGCATTAGTGTATACAATGACAAACATAAACAATAAGTCTTTTAACCTTATTGTTCTCACGTACGAGGTCTGTGTCGTCTTTCCTAGGTGGCATTACCTATTATCCATTATGACATTCATATTTAAAATGCATGCATAAGATTTGGCCTATATATTGGATATGTGATGCCCCTCTTACTAAAATCCATGGACACCAAAAGTAAGAGTGCCATAGGCACCGAATCTATAAGCTCATATAATTCACCTGTCTAATCATAAATCTTATACACATATATATATAGCATTTACATATCCTGTCTCATGATTACCTTTAACTTATTTAATAAATCTTTATACTCAATCTGGAAATCAAAATCAAATAAAATGTTTATGAAATTAATAGTCTTTACAAACGAAAGAAATGAACAAATGGAATTTAATAAATCATCTACTTTAGCCTCAAACTGGTTTTACAACCTATGAAAATACAATATCCTTGTTAAAAGAAACAATCTATGCATGAAACTGTAATAAAAGTTATATGTAATAAGAATGATCAATAGATGCTCTATGATTAGTTGCGTACTTCCCATAGTGGTAATACTTTCTCAGTTAAAGCTTTTAACCTATGGATGGAAAACATCTAACATAGTAAGCATAACTTACTTTGTGGTATAAAATCAAACCATCATATAATCTCTCAAACAAGTATGTAGTCATATATAATTATATCCTGAGACCATAATTAGTGTACATTAAGGACTTTTATCTCAATATCATGTATATATAGGGTTAAAGTCAACATATAAACAATACCTTATACATTCCAATATGTGTGAGAAAACATAAATAAGAAGCTATCATATTATCATGCTTACCATTCATGAATATAGGCATTGTTACATTTAATTATCATGTTATATTATACAAGGTCCATTTCAATCTAATTCATTACATTTTAATGCCCATTGTACTCTAAAACCATTATAAAATGGATAATAGATTTCATGTTGCTCTAAAGAGCTAATCAATCATTGTTTTATAGAGTTATGAGATGTACAGTGTCTAGCTAAACTCGGTGGCCATACCTATAGATATGATGTTACTTCGTAGGGCTAAGAAATGTATAGTGTCAATCTAGACCCGGTGGTTATACTCACAGTATATCATTGCTCTGTAAAGCTAAGGAATGTACAGTGTCAATCTAGACTCGGTGGCTGTATTGCAGTATATCATTACTCTGTAGAGCTAAGCAATGTTTTTGTGTCAATTTTGACCTAATGGTCATACCTAAAATATATCATTGCAGTTGCTAAGACCCCTAGTGGCATGCCAACTTATCTAAATGCTATTTAGCTAGTCTAAGCATACAAGGGCTTATTATTCACATTGAATTCATTAATTACATGTCTTTCATAATCTCAAAGTCATCACATAATCAACACATGGCATCATAATTAAGTTTATAATCCCATCATTAAGCCATATTCATATGTCATTTAAAGGCATCATAAAATTACCTTACTTTGTCATCTTGTCACAATTCCATATATTTAATTCATACTTTACATACATATGAAATTCTTATATATCATACTCAGTGGCATACCTTTCATGTCATTTGTTCATAGACAAAATATAGTGATGAATCACAAATAATTCACTTGAGCATACTATGCCAAATTCTTAAACTTGCCCTTTTAGCAAAAATAAAACTTAAGACTTGCATTTACCCCAATTATTTCATCATATGTTCCTCAGATAATTGTCAAAAGATTGGTAAAATATTGCTTAGTTAATAAGTGAGTAAAAGACATTGAAAGCCTAAGTTATTTCTATCATTTAAATAAAAATTTCTAGTGCTAGGAGGCGTTCATGACCGTGGGCTTTTGAGGGTTATAGCCATAAATCTCTCTTTTAGCTAGATACTATTAATCTTCACTCGAGGAGGTCACGGTTGTGTGACCTATCTTTTGAATTATAGAGTTCTTTGTGATTTTTATTTGGAAATCATCAATTTCTTCGTCCAAATTCATCCCAATCCATGGCAAATCAATTAGAAAAATGTTTATAATGATTATTTACTCATTTATGAGCATCCAACACTTAATTAACTCATCAATCAAACATATAAGGTAGCATATGAACACAAAGAGAAATTCACATAAAAGCCACACAAATTGATGAAATTTTTGAAGGTTTGATTTGTATACAAACCCAAAATAGAGTGTAGCACTTGTAGAAGTTGATTTAATCTTTTAGAATTCCCTTGGCCTTAGTTTTTCTCCTCTCTTCTTCCCTTTCTTTAGTTTTTAACAAAGGCAGCCCATAAAGAATGAATTTTCCCAAAGAAAAATTCACAATCATTAGAATAATGAAGATGAAAAAGCAATTTATTTGAAGATGTTACAATTACCTTAAGAATTGATAAAGAACATATGCCTTTTGGATGCTCTATAGGTTGAAAATTGGTGTAAAAGAGGTTATGTTCTTTGTTTTCCTCTCTACTAATTTTCCTCTTTCATATGTCTTAGGATGGATGGCTAGGACTAATCTCCTTTCCATCCATCCAATAGTCCATAGACATCAGGGAAAAAATATTCAATCAAATACTTTCACATAGCCAAATTTATTTTTTTTTTATCATTTTTCTCACTTATTATTGTGGGAAAAATTTTATTCTTAATATTTTCCTTGAAAATATATATTTCCAAAATGTATACTTTTTTTAGGGCGTTACAGGATATGTTCACTCAAATTAATTTATCGTGTTTAGCCAATCCTAGTTATAAAAAGGCCTGATGGGTTTAAAAACATTTTATGATGATTAAACATACTTCACAAATAGTGGCCCCACATAGCACACAAAGCAAATTACAAGGGAACCCATTGAAAGTTACTATTGGTTATTACATGGTTTTTAGTTAGGTCGCGCAAGTTATAGTCCTCTAAGAATGGTTCCTCCATAGTGGGTCTATCTTGTCATAAGCATATAACTAATTGGTTCATGGTTTGACATACCTTAGAGGTACAAGGCTTGGATTTGGTATCATCTCTAACATGCACCCAAATTGAGTGCATGTGGGTTTGTGCTTTGAAATGCTACTAAAGGTCGAAAGGGATGCCTAACCTACTCTAATGCTCTAGCATGAGATGCAATATTAGAAAGGATAAAATTATGAATTCGAAGCAAAAATTCTGTATTAATTTGAGGTACTTTTGGAGTATAGTCTCATGATGTTCCTAATAAAGTCATCACCTTTTGTGTCTTTTTTTTCAAGAATGATAAACTTAAAATGATCAAAGACTTGACTTGGTTTGCACCCTTCGAATCTCAAAAGACGAGAAGGTGTTCTAAGGAATCTAAAATCATTTCTAATGATCAATTAGAATATGCGAGCTAAGCACTATAGGTAGATAGAGTTACCACCCAATAAAGGTTGGGTAATACCTTATAGGGCCATACTAGAGAACAGCTTAAAACCTACTCTTATTTATTTCTCAAGTTAACAGAATTGAGATTAAATTTATAATTTTATCATTTCTCTTATATGTGTTTAAATTAAATAAAAGACACTCAATCATATAAGAGCATGAATAAAATAAATGTAATGTACTAACAGACATCAAATTAAAAAACTATGCATACATCAAACTAGGTCATTATTTATTTCAAAAATTTTGGTTTCCATG
>CANXYI011105765.1:0-25566 GCA_948208565.1 Hura crepitans | reverse complement strand
CTTATAATATTTATGTTCCAAAAACAAACAGTTAAGAATTTTATCTCATACTTTATTTTTAGTCGGTCTAGTTTAGCCACATTTTGGATCTACCAGGTAAATTTCCAAAATAAAACTTTAAGTTTTATTATTGCCAAAATTCATGGTTTATTATGTTATAATTTAACATAGCATTAGCTCTCAGGAAACTAACACTTTCTATCTAGCGACATTTTGGGTTCAGGTTCTGGTCAACTGGATAGTTACAGGTCATTTCGACCACTTTTCAGCATACAACTCTAGGACTATTTTAAGTCCAAATTTGACATAGCTTTAAACATCTTTTAAGCATATTTCTAAGCACAAAGCCAAACATAACTTGGCTAAGTTCTAGGCCAACTATTAGGCACAATAGCCAAACATGCAACAATCTCAAATCTAGCCATTTAAGGTATAAAGAAATAATGCAATTACATATCATTTTTTAAGCTACTTTTAAAATCTATATTCTAAGCCTTTGTCATAAATTTTGGTTCAACATTTTCATTCACTTTAAAGTATGTTTTCAAAGTTTATATAAGTTCAAGGTATGCCATTATCATTAGTCAATATTAAGATCCTTTCCTAAGGCAATGGTCAATACCATTGTAGACACCTTGTTTTGTCGAAGTTCATAGCCCTCCAAGGCATGTGTACATATCTCTCACTTATAATTCATAGCCCTATAGGCAATGCTATTAGCCATCCACCTTACTTAGTTATTAATCTAGTTTTAAGATCATTCTCAAATGATGTTTCATATTACTTTTTAACTAGATTTCCATGATATCTTTAAAGTATACCTTAGTTATATTTATGCCTCCAACAATTTAGCTAGTTATACTTTTATGCTCATGCTTCAGTGCTTATACTTTTTATCTACATTTCATAAATTATATCATGCCTTTACCATCAGGCTAGCTCATGGATACAACTAATCATTTATCATAGCTATGCACTTTTTCATAGTATTTATCTTACAATCACCTATTTATCTATAGCATAAGTATATTTATACATATACCTTTACATTTTCATGCCACATATCATAGCAAAGGCCCATTTTAGGTCTCGATCACACCTAGCTTTCCATGCCAAACTTGCACTTGCCCATTAATTATCAACTATTTCCATCCTTGTATATGTTAAAATAATAACTACACAAACATACATATAACCACATGCCTTAGATATCAATTTACACTTGGTACCTAAAAAATGTAGTAACTAAATAATCCTTTACCCAAGCCAAAGCTCTCGGCCAACCAATGTTTTCATCATATTCTACTTAAAACACATCTCAACATTCCTTAAACTGAAGCATACCTCTCAACTACCAAAGGTTGAACACCCATCTAGCCCTTTTTCCCCTCAAATAACATACAACTCATACAATTCATGAACTAGTTATAATCATATTATAAAACATCTAATGTTTTAACCCATTTCACCTACTTTATTCATTTTTAGACACAAAAAAGCTATTAAATTTTAGAGGCATGAAATGAAGGATGAAATTCACTTACATATTCACTTTAAAGGTGCCATTCCTACCATGCCTAAATTGCTAGCCTCAATTTCCACTCCCACGGTGACTTTTTCATCCCATCTTCAAGTCCTTCCTTGTCTAAATTCACCTCAAACACAAAGCACATATGTCCCCATAGATGTTAGGCACCCTATGGAGTCATTTCTAGCCATGAAAACCCAAGAAAACTCAAAGGAGAAGCAATGAACTCACCTTTGGTACCCTTACTAGACTGATTCTAACAAAAAATCTTTGATGAATTTTATCTCTAGATTGAGAAATCCTTTTTTCTTGATTCCTTCTCCCCATAGTTCCTAATAGGGAAACTTAAATTTAATGATTAAAATCACCATTTTTAGTGAAGCATTGAAGAAGTTATGGCCAGTCAAAGCGAGAATTAGCATCGATAATCTGGGCAGAAGAAAGGGAAGAATCCTCTTTTGTTTGAGGGGAAAAATCCACTCATCACCACCTATGAAAACTTCTCAATACCCTAAGCCAGCTAGCAAGTTCTTGGGTAAGGTCCACAACCACCTGATCTATCCCGAAACGACTCAATTTTTTGGGAAATTTTGAAAATTTACCAAAATTCACTCGGAGCTCTAAAAGTTATACCATTTATTTGAAAATTCATATTTTAATCCCCTTTACCTACTCATAAATTTTTGTGGCCAAATTCCATCAATAGGGTAGTTTTCAAACTACCTTAATTTGCATGCCAACCTAAAAAATTATGAGAATTTGCAAACGACCTCTGATTCCAAAAATGCTTTCACCATTGGACTCTGTGTAATTTTCTGGCTGCAAAGTTCACTATTTTTGGGTACGTCCAGGCACATCCCGAGTTAATCCCAGCCTCAAAAATTTTTAATGCATCGAAGGGTAGCTTTCAATCTGAAATGAATTGTTGGTTTGCTAAATTTTTAAATTTTGCTAGTTTCATCAAATTAAGGCCTCTTAAAGTTTCATGACCCGTGTCATTACCTCAATCCATGTGTAAGTGACCTAACACCCCATGTGCACCTCTCAGACCCTATGGCACTATTCATAGAGCCTCTAAAAATAGGTGTTACACTCTACCTTATTCGATATTGAATAATAGATAAATTACTAGAAGTAAATTAAATAAGGACCACATAAGTTAAAACTATAGATAGGGAATAACAAGATAATAGCAAAAACTTTGTTAATCAAAAGGCAGAGTATAAAGTGATAAGACATGTCTTAGATATTTAAATTGCAAACATGGTTTAGTAATCATGTATGGGTTGCCTATGCATTGTGTGGTCATTATTAAAATAAAATACATATAGAAAGCATATTTCGTTGAATGCACCATTAAGGATTATGCTTAGTGCATCATTATTTGTGATGTATAGGTAATAGATAACAGGTCAAAGTAGTAGCTTCAAGCATAGCAATGTCGATCAAGGGGCTATGCCTTTGGTATTACTATTATATATTGTACAATTCTGTATAGTCAGACACTCATGTATATATGTAAGAGAGTTAGCCTAAACTTATGTTTGCAAAAGTATATGTATCTAAAATTGTATGATAACTGTATTAATGTTCAATACAAATTGATATGCTTGTAACACGAATGAAGTCAAGATATTTCTAATAGTGACACTAAATGAATGTAACATATGTAATGAGATAATGATGTGATTAGGAGGATTAAATGGATCCAATGATGTGGAAAGATTATGAAATGACATAAAAGTGTTGATTTTCACATGTTCTTATTAGATAGTGTTACCGGTCAGCCGTTAAGCTGCTAGATTTTTATTGAATTAGACTGGTGAGTTGATTATATTCAAATAATAAATTTGCAACTATAGGATAAGAGATTTATATACACTTAAACTATCAAAGACTTTTAAGAAGACAAAGAGAATATTAAGAGATAGTAAGTTAAGAATAAAGGGAATATGGTTGCATGACATCTCTTATTTGGATTTGTTAACTAGATTGGGTAAGGGGTATCACACATATTTGAATTCAAAATATTCCTCTCCACATTTAAATTCCAAATACTGATATTGGAATTCAAAATTTTCCTTTTCTCAAATTCTCGACATTCATATTGTAATTTGTAATATTCCTCTTTGCCTTTTAATTTCAAACATTGATATTGAAATTTGAAATGTTCCTTCTCTCAAACTCTAGGCACTTATATTAGAAATTGAAATATTCCATCATGCATTCGAATTTTAAACACTCATACTAAAATTCTAAATTTCCCATCCATCAAATTTTAAACACTCATATTGTAATTTGAAATATTCCTCTTCATATTTGAATTACAAACTTTTATAATGAAATTAGAAATATTCATTCCCTTGAATTCTAGGAACTCATAATGGAATTTGAAATAAGCCTTTCACTGATTGAATTTTAGACATGGATATTGAAATTTCTAAGTGATCCTTCTCTAGAATTCTAGACACTCATAATAAAATTTGAAATATTGCACTTGGCTTTTGAATTTCAAATCTCATAGAGATTCTAAAATGTTCCTTTATTCCAATTCCATACACTTATATTTGAATTCAAAATTTTCAACTTTACATTTAAATTTTAGACATTTATATTGAAATTTTAAATGCTCTTTCCCTTAATTTCAAACTCTCATATTAGAATTAAACATATTTCTTATCTTGCTTGAATTCTGGATACATACCATAATTTGAAATCTTTCTCTTTCACTTTGAATTTTAAACACTCGTACTAGAACTCGAAATATTCCTTTTTGTGTTTAAAGTTCGTACACTTATAACAAAATTTGAAATCATCCTTCCCTTGAATTTAAGGCACATATGTTGAAATAAAAATATTCTTCTTTATGTTTGAATTTCAGGCATGTATATTGAAATTTCAAAGCATTCTTTACCTTGAATTCTTGACACATATTATAATGCTTGTAAATCAAGGTACATGAATAGTGACTCTAGGGCTCGAACAATGCTCCTAGGAAGCTAAGACTCCTTTATAAGGCTAGAATTAGTGCATAGTAGTCTTGAAACTCTGAAGGGCCAAAAAATGGGTAAAATAAATGAACTTAAAAATTTTACAGAATCAATAATTCTTTTTAGGCCATAAGCTAGTGAATTATAGCCTTAGATGGACTTGTGTTGCGAATGACTTGGGATGTGCTCAGATAGACGTAAAAATATCATACCTTATAAGTCAAAAATTCCAATCTATCTATTGGTGAAGGAATTTTATTTTTTTGAGGTCATTCAATAATTTTTTAAAATTTCTCAATTTTATGAGGAATTAGTTAACTAACTTGCCAATGGAATTTTGATGTGAGATTTTATGAGCCTATAAATAAGCCCAATCAAGGATTTTTAGAAAAAAATGATGATTTTGAAGGTGCAGATGAATTTTTAAAATTTCATGAATTTACAGCTAAAAATAGATTTTTTCGGGCCTTTCAGTCGACACGTGTTACGAATTAAGCCACCTACCCCTACCATTTCTCCTCTTGTTGTCGATGCCATTCCAGTAGCCTTTGTCCTTTATTTCTCCTCCATAACCACCATAAGCCACCACTAATCCTCCACCAAAAATCATAAAAACTATAGGGAAAATTATCTTCATGATTCCTAGAACTCATTTCTAACTTTAGAGTTGGAAGAAAATATCTTAAATGGGAGTTTTAGCTATATTAGGCATAGAATTCAACTTATGTGTAAGTGCCAATTTCTTGGTTTTTATTTTAGTTTTCGATAGTCCTCATAGTTTTAAGAATTTCCATGTTTTTAGATTTCAATTTGGAGCTTGGTATGATTTTTGGTGAATTTTCTAATTTAGAATTACATTATGTAGGTGTAAGGCAAAGTGACAACCAACAAAGTAATTAAGGCCATAAAAGGGTGGAAAAGGATACAAGATTACTCTAGGTATGTGAATTTGATGTAATACAAGCATGCCATGATGTGAATAGAACATGTGTATGGAATTGTTTAATTGAAAATGTGTTTGCATGAATTCTTGAATTAAGCATGCCATTATGTTATTTGTATGTGAAAATAATGGTATGTATGTGAATTAAGTGAGAAAAAAATGTGTGTCCATGATGTGTGTTTAGTCAAGAGGTGTGGTCGAGAGGTGTGGCATGGCATGGCATGACATGTGCATGAATGTATGGCATGGATACATGATGTAAAATGATGAGTAATGAAATGTATGATATGTATATGGTATGAAATATGAGTAAATAAATGTATAAAAATGGTATAAGGTATGGTGAATTAATGTAATGTAAATGTGAGAACAAATTAGTGTAAGCAAATGTGTAAAAAGGGAGTGAAAATGATATATTTTGGCCTAAAAAGTGGTATGTAAATTTAGTTTTTTGAGGTAATTGAATGCAATTTCAATAAAAAATGATGATAAGTTATAATGAATAAAATAAGATGTTATGTGCCATGGTATGACATGAAATGTGATAATATTATAGGATGAAAGGCATGAAAAAGGTTGCCAAAATAATGGTGTAAACAGATTTATAACTGTGTCCTAAAATGAAAGTGACCCATAACTGTGTCATAAAAAATAAACATGTAAAAATTGCTTGTAACTGTACCATAAATTGAACACATAAAATGACATTTAATAGTGATATGAAATGAACATGGAAAATGACCTATAGCAATCTAGTAACATAACCTATAACTATTTAAAAATGACCTATAACTATCCAGTGAAAAATGAGCAGATGAAATTGACCTAAAACTGTGTACTAGTAACATAGAAATAAATAAAATATGTGACATGTAATTGAATAAAAATAATTAATAGATAGTTGGCCCAATAGTTAGACACCTACTAGATAGGTTGACTAGTCAATTAGGGATTAATAGCTATTAGAGGTATTGGTCCTCTTAAGCCTTATCAATGTTATTATATTGATAGGTGTAGCCGTGCGAGGTTTTGATATTTGGGCCCTATACATTCGAGTATTGGGAGCTCTATAGGACTGATCCTTGCTACCCATTTGCTTAACTATGGATACTGAGAGGTCCCACGGGGTTGATCCTTGCCATCCACCAGAGTTGCCTAATGTTAATTATTGGGATATTATGAGGTCTACGGACTAATCTCTACTATCCTTATTATCCGGTGTTGAGAGGTTCCTATGAACTAATCCCTACTATAGACTAGGTAGGTAAAACTATTGAGGCCCAAATTGTAGGCAACTGCATAGCTCTAAATTTCCCTTTTTATTTAGTGCCTTAAAGAGTCATCTATCTAGTTAGATCAAAATAATAAAAGAAACATAATGGATGGTAACAATTAATAACTATAAGAAGTAAGGAAAATTAAAGGCATAAGACTGATAAATTAATTAATGTGACAAGATGATAAAATAATATTATTTTCATGACAAGGACTTTATATGATCCATTATGCATTCATGGCATGTGTGATGTGCTTGTATGTAAACATGACATGTTTTATTACATTAAATTCACTACTGAGTTTCATACTCAACGTATTGGTGTTCCGGTGTATAGGCAGTTGAAAGATAGCTATACAGCCTCTACAGATTTTGTAGTATAGCAGTGATAGCAATTGAGGGTATATGTTTTTATTCTTTTTTATGGTTCTATAGAGGGCACTCATGTGTATAATGTGGATTTTGGGCATAGTTAGCTTAAAAGCTAAAAATATCTATAAATGTTAATCTAAAGCTGATGGTGTATATGAGGCCTTTATCTGAATGGTTTTATTTTTCTATACTTTCTAATGATTGTGGGCTTGAGGTCTTACATGTTATCTATGACATTGATGATGATGTGTGATGATATTGGAGGACCATAAGGGTCTAGGTGTTAATAGATGTTGATGATATTATTAGAAGTTCTTTTCACAAGTATATATTTTGGGAAATGTTACTCAGTAGCTCTTATGCTACACGAATTTTTGTAAAATTAATTACTAATTTTAAAATGGATTTTAATGTTAGTTATGACATGTATAATGATATTTAAGAATTAGACTGAATTTTTAGGAAATATCTGTCTGATAAATAAATAAAATCATAATTGTTAAACGAATAAGGACTTAGAGAAATTTTAGGATGGGTGACATGATGGGAAGTGGCACTGCCTATCATGTCTCTTTAGGAATTAGGTAAGGGTGTTACACATATATTGGAATTTGAAATATTCCTCTTCACTTTTGACTTTAAAAACTCATATTGAAATTCAAAATATTCCTTTCCTTGAATTTCAACACTTTCAAAATATTCTTCTTTCTATTTGAATTTCGGACAATTATATTAAAATTTCAAAATGTTCGTTCCCTCAAATTTTAAGAATAGATATTGGAATTTAAAATATTCCTCTTTGCGTTCAAATTTTAGAGACTCATAATAAATTCAAAATTTTCATTCCCTTGAATTCTAGATAGTCATATTGGATTTTGAAAAATGCCTCTCTACATTCTAATTTTAGACAATCATATTGAAATATAAAATATTCATTCTTTAGAATTTTAGAAACTTGTATTAGAATTTGAAATATCCCACGTTGCATTTGAATTTTAAACACTCATATTGAAGTTCTAAATTTTCTTTCCCTTAAATTCCAAACACTTGTATTAGAATTTAAAATATTCCTGTATTTGTTCAAATTATAGATGCATTATGAAATTTGAAATATTCATTCCTTTGAATTCTTAGAATTGACACTAGAATTTGAAATAATTCTATTACTATTCAAATTTTAGACACAAATATTGAAAAATTGAAATGTTCCTTCCTTTGAATTCCATACATTCTTGTTAGAATCTGAAATATTCCACTTTGAATTCAAATTTTAGACATTCATATTGAAATTTTGAAATGTTCCTTTATTTGAATACCAAACACTCATGTGGGAATTTGAAATTTTCTACTTTGCATTCGACTTACAAACACTTTTATTAAAGTCTTAAATATTCCTTCCTTTGAATTCTAAACACTCATATTGGAATTTGAAATATTCCTCCTCACATTCAAATTTCAAACACTTATATAGAAATTTTGAAATGTTTCCTCCCTTGAATTGTGGATGTAACACCAAAAGGTTTTAAAGAGTCTAGAATGATCTAATAGATTAAATTAAGCATAATAGGTAGATTTATTTAATTTAATGGAAATTAACAAATTGATTAAAGGATGTAATAATTGGTATATGAATGGAATCATTTTAAAATAAAAATAGGTATAGATACAAGTGAGGAAAAAATTATTTAAGAGAGTCAACAATTTCTAGTTCTCGAATTTTAAATCGACATTATCTCCTTATACCTATCCTTTTTCCTTCCTTCTTTGCATAAAAATTAAGCCTTAATTGTCTCCCTTATTTTAGGTAATCAATATCCAACATAAGACTAAAAATAATTAAGGATGAGTGATAAGGAGAGTTTAGGGGTTAAAGAAAAAATCCCCTGGTGAGTGCATGGAAAGAGAGTCATAAGTTGGTGATTTGCAAATGGCATCGGCTTCTCAATTAGTAGGAAGCTAAGAAGGCAAATTGAACCATCTAAATTGATGAACTCATGGTGGATCAAAGAGGGAGATTAGGAGTTCAATTGCTATAATAGAGAGCAGCAAAAATAGGATAGAGGTTCTCCTTAAGGTAATGGAGGAACATTGTCAAACTGAAAAGGAAGACTTAGAAGTTGAAGCCTTTAAGCTACTATAGTAGGAATCAATATTAGGTATAATCAAGTGATGGAAACACTTAATAGCTAAAGGAATTTGAGTTTTATTTCTACTCTAGAGGGATCTATGGAGATTGCAACTAGTGAATTTGTAGCTAATAACTACTAGAATGACAATGTTAGTAGCAAATAGCAAAGCTGTGGTAAAGGAAAACAATAGAGTGATTCTAGTGAGGCTAAGACTTACAGAGTCTAACATTTTTACTTGTTAATTGAGCTAGACTACTACATAAGGTGATTGGTATACAATAAAGGAACACAACAAAACCAAACAACAATGAAAAAATAGAGTAATATAGCGCAATTCATGAATAGTGTAACTGAGGTCAGTGTAAGAAGGAGAAATGATGCTATTGTCATCTTGAGAGGGGTTTATGTACCACAACAGAAATCAATTTCAAGTAGGAGCTCAATTTGATGAGAATAGTTCTAAAATTGTAGAGGTAATCATAGATTATGTTATTCTTGTTGGTTGTCATAGCCATGTTCAAGAGAGCTTCATAAGAAGTTAAGGTCGTTGTCACCCTTTGGGGAAACTAAAAACACATCATTATTTTATTCCTTTCAATCTAAAGCTAGATTTAATTAATGGTGTTATGGAAGGAAAAATTAGTGAAAATAAAGAATAATTTGGTAAACTCAAATTTAATTAAAGTAGAAATCAAATAAAAATTAGTTAAAGAGGAATAGAAAGTGTTGCTTTGTATGGTTGTTGCTAGCAATTTTGGTTTTAAAAAGAGTTAAAAAGAGCAATCAGAACTAAGAAAGAATTAGTGGGTGTTAATTTAGAGAAAGATAGATTTTAGCTTGTTTATGCTTTTAGCTTGTTTATGCTAACAAAAAGCTATATAAAAGAAAAGGACACTTGTTTTTCTTGAAAAAAGGAAAGGGAAGTGAAAAGAATGATATAGGTAGAGGATGTTTTGGCAATCATAAATAGGTAGGTGCTCTCATTTTAACTCTTTTATTTGGTAATGACTTAAGCTTAGGAAGGTTTAAACATTATGCACATGATGAGAACTAACGAATTTTAGTGGAGTTCTTAGAATTTAAATTTGTTTAACATACGAACAAGTGAGTTTTTTGGCCATGGAATTTTTATTATGTTGGGGACTATTTATTGCTAGTTGTAAATAGCCAATTGTATATTATAGTCTTTTAAGTGATTTTAATCAGGTGGTTGTTAAAGATAAGATGAGTTATTATGGTATGTATATAATGCAAATGCAAAGACATATATGTATATAAAAAAATGTTGAGGTTACAATTAATAAGCATATTCAAAAAATTGAAAAATTCAAAGAAAATAATATGGGCATATGTGATTTGTATGTGTTTATACTATAAAATCAAGTTTGATGAAGTTGTAGGTGTCTAAGAGTGTTGCTAGGATGAGTACTCTAGATTTGTGTTTTCAGAGATATTTAAGGCATATGCTTAAAACTATACCACTTGTATTAGTATGTTTATAACACATGTTATACATGATTAACACTATATGTGTGTGTATATGCAGACACCCTATCCTTTTAGCCCTATGATGATAACTAGAGACAAGCCCAAAGTAATAATATAAGCCACTTGGAAACTTAGTCTGCATGGACTAGGATGGCATTGGTTTAGCTGAACATAAAGCAACTAGGTCTGTACCAACCCACTTAAACTATCTCAAGCCCAAAGCGCATGGTCTGTCTAGACAAGCCAATGTTCAAGTCCACATAGACTAACTCAAACCTAGCCTAAAGCCCATAGACTAGCAAGCAAGCCTATGACCTAGGTCTGTATGGACTAATTAGCTCAAGTATGTATGAACTTGTCGATGGAAAGCTTCCAAAAGTTAGAGTTTCCTATTTTGACTTTGTCTCCCAATCTTAGAAGGATTCTACCTCTTCTAGATGGGAGAGCTTCCCCCTAAACCTATAAATAGCCCTTTTAGGTATGCAAAATGGAAGGCAATTTGAAGAGGCAAAACCTTACTATCTGAGAGTTCAAGAGAATACTTTAATGCATGATTCAGACTACTAGGCTTTAGCCTATACTTAAATCTTCATTCTTTCTAAAATCCTATAATCTTGTGTTATTGCTTAAGAGTTTCCTCATAAGGTAAGATTGGAGGCCTTCTACTATACATACATCATTCATTTACATTGTCTCATATAGACCCATGATCACCCATGATTGATCATAAATGAGGCAATTCTATGGAATTCCTACATTGATCATAGGAGTAGGTAGTGGTTTTGTTCTATTTTATTATGCATATTTGACTTTTGACATGTAGTGATTATTTTGTAATTTTAATTCTAATTGCAAGGATTTATCTTGAAGCATGCTCATATCCACATAGACTAAATATGTTGAAATATATGTAATTAGACATCCATGCAGACTAACAATCAATACTGTTTTAATAATATCTTTAAGTATAGTGTATTAGACTCACTATATTAGACATGTTTTTGTATTGTTATGTCACATGATTATCATATGAACATTATTGTTATGATAAAATTAATATATGCCTGTATGGACTCTTATTCATGATAACCATAGTCTATATGGATGATCATGTCTTGTGTGTATTTATATAGTTTTGTAGTCCACACGAACTCCCTCTCATAAGGATCGTAGTCCGTATGGACAAGTGTATGTAATCTTCACCTTTGTATATGTGCATGTATCCTCTATGACAAATAAGTATATAGTTTTCTAATAATAATTCTTTTCATGTATCACCACTCCTTCTTATGTATGCTAAGCAAATTATTGTGAGTTTATTTTAGGTCTTCATAGACAATTATATGTTACTTCTGATGTATTCTTTGAGTTTTATGCAAGTAACCATTCTAGAAGGATGGGATGTCCGAACAGACATATTAATCCTTACATACAGCAGTTTGCATGGAGAATTACTAGAACCATATTGAGTTCGCATGGACCTGATGATGTGACGATGAGACCAATTATATGCTTTGTAAAGTTTCATTTTGTTTTGTACCTTTTTACTTCTTTTAGTTATTTTGGGTTGTAATATGTAGCTTAATAACTTGTTTTACACATGAAATCTTAACCTCACACCAATGATTTTCTACATAATTAATTGGTGTTTTCTTAATAAATAGTTTTGAGTTTTCCTTAATAAAAGTCACATGATGAAAATGTATTTTAACAATAGCCCATCTTCTAGAGATAGATGTTAGGCAATTACTGCTAATTCTATGAAATTACGGGTAATTGTCAAGTCAAACAACTGCTAATACATAACTCGATTTTCGAATATACAATGTATAGATATGCTTGTTGTATATTTCAATACTGCCATTTACTTTCTTTAAATAAAAAGGTGACATAAATGCTTTAATTAAATGCTTTCTTACATGATATAAGATTGATAAATGTTAGAATATAAAAGAAGGCTTTATTAGGGCATAAATAAGATCTGATTTCGAACTCTTTCTACATAAAAGATCAATGGTCTTGTTATAAAGCTAAGTGGCAACTCCGAACCCTAGCTGCTCTCATCCCCGATAAAAATAAATCTATAGTGGTGACTCCTGAGGACTGAGAATTGAATCCAAAAGTGCCCAAATAATATACCTTCCAATATTCTAAATTTTATCATTCCTATGCATTCCATCTTATATAAACTATGTCCTTTTTTACCTCGGATGTTTTTGTGAACCACGAACCCATTTTAATTCAAGAATGGGGAATTGCTAGCATATCCATCACTCATAAGCCTCGTACCTTTGGGTATATGAAATAATGAACTAACCGGTCATTATTATCCTTGATTAGAAAGACTTGTTAAGAGGGAACCATACTTGTCAGTGCTATAAGCCTTTTGACCAAACCATGAACCTTTGTAGTTAAACTTAGTAACTTCCCCTAGGTCACATAACCCTAAGAGTTTACAATTGCATTATGATTGCTATGCGAGCCTATTGCATTTAACCTTATTTGAAGTGAGGCCAAGTCTATTAGGCCTTTTTATTTGGATTGGACCTAGCCTAATTTCACATCAAATGAAAATTAAATGTTATAGGCCATTACTTTTGCATATGCTTTAAATACGAGAGACTGATTAGGCCTAATGCAGCACATGATTAAACTTATGCATCCCCTAATGATGCTTAAGGAATCCTACCTAGGAAAAGAATGGCTTGACCATGTGCATAGGAGGAATAAGTTCAAAAGTTTTCTTATATGTGTTTGTCTCTATTGCATCATGAACATGAATCCCATGCATACCATACATCATCGACACTCTGCATTATAAATATATTGATCATGTATCATTTCTAACCCATTATTTTGACACCTATCATTTATCCCTCATTCACTGCCTAATGGAAAAGAGTAAGAAAGCACTTTAGTAGAACCAATGATCCGTTACTAGTACAACTAAAGAGAGGAATCATGTCTACTGATGAGTTCATTACCAAGTCCTTACTAATAGTGGTTATGGTTGAGATGGAGAAAAGAATGATGGTAGCTTTCACGAATGCCATGTCTAGGGTACAAAGAGAAGTAGGTCGAACTTTAATAGCTACTCATAAGGGTAAAAAGGTAGTAGGAGAGAATGATGACTAGGTTCCAGATGAAGAAATCGCCTTGGTTAAAAAGTCTTACAATAAGGTCATTTCACTTAAACTAGTTGAAGATGATCAAATCAAGAAGTTAAATGAGAAGGTAAAGGCTATGACTAAACTGTTTACTAGGGGCAAAAATATTGATCTAGATGATATTAGTTTGAGACTCGATGGATCTATGCCTTACTAGTTTAAGATGCTAGACCTAAGCAAATTTGATGTTATAATTAACCTAAGGACTCACTTGAAGCAATATACGGTTGCTATGAGGGCTAGTAATCTATTTAAAGAGCAAATTGTAAGCCTATTTAGTATGCTTCTCATAGGAACAGCTCTAGATTGGTCCTATTACCAAAAGAAGAGGGTCAAAAAAGACTAGAATAAATTAGCTCAAGTGGTTAGCATGCAATACTCTAACAATGCTAGTATTAAAGTGACCTTAAAAGATCTAGAGCATGTAAAGCAAAAGCCTAACAAAACCTTATTAGACTATTCAAAAAGGTAGAGGGCTAAGATATTGAAAATGAGGAATAAGCCTAAGGACATTAATAATATCAAAGTGTTCATTAGAAATGCCAACAATTACATAAATGGTGGGCTTATAACTAATGGAATCACTAAAAAAGAGCAATTAAAAGACATAACCAGTAATTTAAAGGTAGCCTATTCAAGCAACAATAATAGGGGCACTAGTATGACAGTAGATGTACATACAGTGAAAGGTAAGAGGTATTCAAATTTAGGAAATTCAATATCTTGGTGCTTAAAGAAAATTATAAAAGAAGCCACTCCCACCATAATCAATAAATTGCTTATTGCCTCCCAACCATAAGTATAACCAATACTGCGCCTACCATAAAAGGACCAGCCACCTCACTAATAACTGCAAGCTTCATAAAAATACTATCTAAGACTTTATTGATTCTAAACAAATACTAAATCTAAAAGCTAACTGAAACCCAATTCCCATCCATTAGAATTCTTGCCTTCTTAAGTTAAGATTACCTAAAGAATACGTTCTAAAAGACATCAATGTGTCTAACTAAGAGATCAGTGAGGGGGTGAAGGAGAGGTAAGCTTTTCTTTTAACTAGCTTTTGGGGTAGTGAGAGTGAAAGCGAGCTTAGAAAGAGTAAAAACTTTTAGGATGCATCCCCTGACAAGGATCTTGAAGGTGATAAAAGAGAACTAGTCAGGGTTAAGGTAGAAATGGTGGAAAAAGTCAAGAAGAATAGTCATATCATACCTTAAAAGGAAGTAGAGGTCAAAGAAGATGAGAACAATAAAGTGCTTAAAAAGTTGAAGAAAACACAAGCTCATATAAATATATAGGATTTAATGATGTCCTTTTAAGCCCACTGATAAGAGGTAGTTAAATCCCTTAGGCAATTGCTGTCTCCACCATCACTACTCCTGAAGAATAAGTCTAGGTCATGAAGGATGGTAAAACTAGGCTTATAACCTTTTCAAATGAAGACCTGCCCCTAGAAGGAAGAGAATACAACTAGCCTTCTTTTATTAAAGTGAATATGAATAGGAAAAAGACTGGATATGTTATGGTTGATGATGGCTCTTCATTCTGTGTATGTCCAATGAAAATCCTAGTAGGATTGGGAATAAAGAAAGAAGACTTGGTGCCTTCTAATATTACCATCAAGGCATATGATAATACAAGGCAACAAGCGGAAGGTTCTTTCACTACTAAGGTCCAAGTAGGGCCTATTGTTAATGAAGTAGAATTTACTATTATTGACATCTCAGCTACATTTTTAGTTTTACTAGGAAGGCCCAAGTTCCACAAGCTTATAGGAGTCCCTTCCATATCGCATCAAATGATTAAATTCCAATATGAAGGTAATATGATCATAATCAAAGCAGAGATTGACAATGCAATATCCATAAAGGCTATTGCAAACTAGCCGTTTAATAGGTTTCATGTCACTTGAATATATAAAGATTACATAGACCCCATGGTGTCCAAAATTATGAAGAAGATGAACTTTTTTTCCATGTTTTGGTTTAGGAAAGAACCTTCAAGGGATAACTGAGCCATTGCAGCTTAAAAGTTAGAAGGATACGAAAGGGTCAGAATATGACCCTAGCTTGGGAAGTGACTTAAAGAAAGGGAATAGTCTTGAAGACTACTTTATGAAGCAAAAAAAATAAGGTATCATAGGACTCTAGAGCCTACGATAGTAGATGGTCATTACAACTTAGGATTTGAAATCTTTAAAGAAGTCATAGACTAGGAGTCAAGTGATTTAAAGAAAACATAAATGATAGAAGAAGTCATCCCAGTAGCCACAACCATTGAAGAAATCTATCTAGCTCCCCCTAAAGATATGTTTGATATAGGTAGTGATTTGTTTATTGATCAATTGTATCTATCTTACCTTTTTAAGGTGAACAATTTTCTTTCAAATAAGATAAACAAAGAGTTTGCTTATTAGTTTTATTTTTGTCCTGATGGTAGTATGCATCCAAATGATCATTAGATAAGCATCTTTGACATTAACTACATTAAAACTAACCTATTTAATTTTGGTACAAATGAACATCCTAAAACTATATTAATTGCCCATGATACTACTATCGAAGAAAGAGAAAATTTTGAGAGATTACTAAAGAAATATGAAAAGATTTTTACTTCGAACAATGAGGACATGCTAAGATTGATCAAGAAGTAGGTAAACATACAATCCTAACTTATTATCACATTGCTCCAGTCCACTAAAAGCTTAGTAGGATGAGACTAGAATAGGCAGAAAAGGTTAAGGAAAAAGTCATCAAGCTACTCGAAGCCAAGTTCATTGAGGAAATAGTTTTTCCCACCTTGTTAGCCAAGATCGTACTTATGCCAAAGAAGGACAAAAGGGTCAAGATATGCATGGATTACTGAGACCTAAATAAAGCATATCCCAAAGATGATTTCCCTTTACCTCACATAGATGTATTGGTGGATAGTGCAGCCTTGGCAACCATGTATTCCTTTGTTGAAGGATTCTCAAGGTATAACTAGATCCTCATGAAGGTAATAGACAAATGCAAGATAGCTTTTATAACCAAATAGGGAACTTACTAGTACAAGGTAATACCTTTTGGACTAAAAATGGGGGAGCAACCTACCAATGGATAGCCACTAAAATCATCCACAACATGATTCACAAAGAAGTAGAAGTCTATATCTATGACATAATGGTAAAGTCCATATAAAGAGAAGGACATTTCAAAGTAGTAGAAAATTTCATCCAAAAGGTTAGACCAATTTAATATGAGACTTAACCCTAAGAAATGTAACACCCTTACCTGATTCCTAAAGAAACTCAATAAGAATACTACTTCCCATATCGTCACCCATCCTGAAATTACACTTGGATTGCATTCATTTAACACTTAGTGTTTTTATTGTAATTAACATAGTATACTATTATTTTTAGATCTTTCTTTATATTGTCAATTTATTAGTCATAACACACTTTTAAAAACTTCCATTTCATTTGACAAACATTTTGCAGAAAATCGGGCAGCACAACAGCTACTCGGGTTAAAACCAAAAAATTTTCTTACAAAGAAATTCACACTTCTATATATATATCACCACTTCACATCTATATAGACCCATCTAGTCCTCTCAACTCAGCATTCAAAAATACAAGTTATAGCACATGAATCATAGCCATTATAGGCATCACAAGGTCTCAGACCCATCATTAACATAAAAACAACAGATATCAACATTCATATATATACGTATCATTACAGACATATATTTATTTTTCTCTTTCTATTTTCATTTACATGGCATGATTTCTGACTACCTTCACTTTTATGATTTTTTCCCAACCCATATTTTAGCTATACATGAGTACACACTCAGTTATAGACTAAAACTAGATAAAGTACTATACCCCAAAAAAATATACTCTCCAGCTGTAGAAGCTTGACTCTTCACATGCTCTATATCTTTTACCTATGTATCAAAACACTGATACACTGAGTATAACTCAGTAGTGAACTTGAGAAACATAATATACAAGTACACACTCACAGATGCAATCATGTTATTATAGATAATATGCAGCAGTTTAAGTATTTAACAGATAATTATAGGTTATATAAAATAATGCACATATTAAGTTGATATAATTTCTTTCTCACAAACCAATCACTATTCATTTCATAACATAGTTAAAATTTCTCAGAATATGACTTAGGATTAATATGGTCTATATCAACAGACTACATCTAAGGACACTAGATAGCGAAAAGAAAACTGTGTTATGGCCTACATATTGGAACTCGATAGCTGCACCTACCAATTGTACAGTGGCTCTCATTGAACCTTGACAACTATACCCACGCTCTTGTATAGTGGCTCACATTGAACCTTGGTGATTGTACCCATGCTACAGTATATAGTACAGTGGCTCCCAATGAACCTCAGCGGCTGTACCTACACTATCATGTAGTGGCTCTAATAGAACCTCGATGACTGCACCTATCCATAACAATAATAAGAATAACAATGATTAAATTGACTTAAAGCTAGCAGTTGCTTAATTTCCTAGTTGATCGATGAACCCATCGAATGGGTGTCTAACTATACAAGCCTTAATTTCCATATTTATTTTCTATTCAGGTTATAGTTAATCAACCATATTTCATGTCATTATTCATTATTCTTTTGGTCCATTCTTAACCACTTTTCATATTCACATTTTCAAGTGATTTATATAACCACTTTACCATTCTTATTTTCAATCTTTTCTCATCATCAAATGTCTTTTATTCATTTCATTTACTTACATAATAATGTCACATAATTGTTCATTTGCACACTCATAAATATACATCATTCTATAACATTATTTTCATGTCAAATGCCATATTTTTATCAATTCACATTCATTTATGAAACAGAATTCTTTGTTCCTATTTTCTCATTAAAATTATACCATTTACATGCATATAACTAAATACAAATGCATAGACCTCTTAGACACCATTCAGCCTTATGTGGTTCTTCACTTTACACATTTATTTTCTATCAATTTTGCACATCAAAATACTCCACATAATCATATAAGTAATGTACATTATACATGTCATTAATTTACATGCCTTTACATGAATTTGTCGCATTTCCATACATGGTTTTTTTCACTTTTTTCATGCATAAATGTACACATAATTGTTTAAGCTCAAATTCACATACCTTTCACCACATTTTACTCAATTCAGGTCTTACCCTTACCTTTGTCTCTTTGAATTATTTCTTTTCCAATGCATAATTACATCTCAACTTAGAAAAATTCCTAAAAATCCAATATAACTCCAAATTCAATTTTAGTTACATATTTAAACTTAAAATCCATCATAGTTTTCATATAAAAAATAAAATATGGAAATTCTACACTTATAAGTCTTGGTGACACTATTCATCAAGGTGTAATTCCTCCCTCCTCAAGCTTCCTTTTGGTGTTTTTCCATTTGGAATAGTCCAATTAGGTGGTGAAGGTAGAGATTAGTCTATTATATGTGAGATTTGGTAGAGAATTAAAGGAGTTATGGAAGACAAATAGAGAGGGAGCTTTCTTTACCAATGGCTTTAGCCATAAGAAGAAAAAGGGAGAAGATAAGGTCTTTTTGGCACATGTGAGCTTCCCACATATGCTAGCCCATTTAAGTGGATAGCTCGTGGGCCTAGTTCACTTAACATGCTGGTTTCTCAGTCTGTTTCTTCTCAATTTTCTTTTAAAATTTGAAAAATCATTTTAAAATTTCCAACACCTTTAAAAACATTGATTTTAGTGCTAAAAATTCACAATTAGGCCCATTAAGGGCCCCGAAAAATCTCAGGTCAAAATTCCATAGTCAACTAGGGTTACTATTCACTCGTGAAATCTAAAAATTTTGAATAAATAGTAAATGACCTTAGAATATTAAAATTATTTCTCCAATAGACTCATTGGAATTTTTCAACTTTAGGGTATGCCATTTTTAGGTCCATCTGGGCACATCCTGAGCCGTTCCTAGCACAAAACCAATTAATATCACTATTCATTTATTCTTAGCCTATTACAATTTATTGGTTCTACTAAATCTTTTAATTATTTCATTTTTAGGCTCGTCAAAGTTTTACAAGCAGCACTTGCCCTTTCTAGCCATCATGCAATGCCCCAACGTGTCGAAAAAACTATTTATAGCTTAAAAGTATTATTCATGAGACTGAGTTTCATAAGCATTACAAGAAATATGTCTTCGAATTTATGTCAAGTCAACTATTAGGATTCTTGGTTAGCAAAGAAGGGATTGAAATGGATTCAGATAAGTTGAAAGTAATCTTAGAGATGCCTGTCCCTCAAATAGAAAAAGAGGTTAAAGGATTCTTAGGTAAATTGCAATACATCAGTAGGTTCATGGCCAAACTGACATTAGTTTGTGAACCTATATTTAAGCTTTTATGTAAAGGACTATGAAATGAATGGAAAGATGATTGTCAAAAAGCCTTTAAAGCCATCAACCAGTACCTAACCAAACCTCCTATCCTAAACCACCTTAACTAAAAAAATCCTTAATCATGTACCTTGCAGTAGAAGAAACCTCTATAGGGGCTCTTATTGCACAAGTGGATGAAGTTAGAAAAGAGTATGTAGTATACTACTTGAGTAAGAAATTGCTCCCATATAAGTAGAAGTATGCAGAAGTTGAAAAGATATGCTTGGGAGTAATTTTGGTGTTCAAAAAGTTGTCACTACCTTCAATCTTATAAAGTGGAGGCAATAGCTAGGCATGATCCTTTAAGGTATCCACGGACTATGCCTTCTCTAGTAGGTAAAATGGGTCGATGTATTCTATTACTGTAGGAATTTGACATCTCCTACATAACTAAGAAAATAATCAAGGGCCAAGTAGTGGTTAACTTTTTAGCTCAACAATCAATAAAAGGCAAAAAAGAAGAATTTGAATTTCTAGATGAATACTTAGGGGAAATATCTTAGGAAGGTTGGAAAGTATTCTTCGATGGGGCAATGAAAGAAAAAGAAGTAGGTGCTAGCATATTGATCATAAACCCAGAAGATGAACATTTGTTCTTTGCTAGAAAATTGGAATTTTTAGCCACTAATAATGGCACTAAATATGAAGCATGTATCCATGGCCTTGAAACTTTTTTTTCAACTAAGGGCAAAGATAGTCGATGTATATGGGTACTCCATGTTAGTGATACAACAATTAAAGGGTGAATAGGAAGTTAAGGATAAGAATCTAGGTTGATATGTTAGAGCACTCACATACTTGTCTGAGGCATTTGACCGATACATCCTTCATCATATTCTAAGGGAATAGAACCAAGTAGTAGATGCATTAGGCACCTTGATGTTAGTATCTGATCTCACCAAAAAGGACTTGCCAAGACCCATGTACTTCAAAAAGTTAAGGTTCCCATCTTACACTGGCATAGTAAGCACTACACAGGAGGAAACTGACAATGCCTTGCCTTGGTATCATGACATCCAAACGTACATGGAAACTGAAAAATACCCAGAACATGCATTTAAAAAAGATAAAAAGGTCCTATGAAAGTTATCTACTTAATTCACTTCTTTCCAAGGGATGCTATACAAAAGGCATGTTGATGGTGTACAACTTAGATATGTTGATGAGACAAGCACAAAAAATCCTAGCAAAAGTGCAAGAGGGAATGTGTGGCCCACATATGAATGGGTGGAATTTAGCAAAGAAGATCCTAAGACTGCAATACTATTGGCTAACTAAGGAAACAAATTGTTACAACTTCATTAAAAAATGCCACAAGTTTTAGATTTATAGCAATCTAAGCCATCTACCACCAATTGAATTAACCAGTTTGTCTTCTGCTTAGACATTTTCCACATGGGGTATTGACATAATTAGAGAAATATGGCCATCCATAAGAAGATGTCATAAGTACATAGTGGTAGCAATTGACTACTTTTCAAAATGCATAGAAGCTAAATCTTTTAATAAATTAGGATAAGGCAAATGGATAAATTTATTGAAAGAAACATCATCTATGGGTATGGGTTGCCGTAGCAGGTTATCTCTAGTAATAGGGTATAGTTTCAAGGTGAGACTAAGCAACTTCTATAAAAGTACAGAATTGAGCATCACAATCTTCTCCTTATAAACCTCAAGCCAACAATGCATTAGAGGCAGCTAACAAAAATAACAAGAAGATTTTATAGAAAATGACCACCACTTATAGAGATTGGGCAAAAATGTTACCATTTACACTCTAAGGCTATAGAACAATGGTTAAGACATCCATAAATGCTACCCCATACTCACTAGTGTTTGGGATGGAAGCAGTGCTATCGGTTGAGATTGAAGTTCCTTCATTAAAGGTTGTTTTAGAAGCAAAGGTGCCATAAGCTAAATGGGCAAGGCTAGATATGAGTAATTGATTTTGATTGATGAAAAGAGGCTCAAGTCTCCTTACCACATACAATTGTATCAAAAGAAGATTGTTAAAGCCTATAAAAAGAAAGTTAACTTGAGTTCAATCTAAGAAGGCAATCTTGTTCTAAAGTAGACTAGACCTTTATTAGTAGATCCTAAAGGGAAGTTCAAGCCTAGGAAGGCCCATACATCGTGAAAAAGATGCTTAAGCACAAAGGTGCCAAGATCTTAGATTTAAAAGGTAATGAATTTTCAGAACCTTTCAACCTAGACAAGCTGAATAAATATTTCTACTAGAAAAAAAGAGTCTGATAAGTTAAAAACCTCAAATGGGGTGGCTAAGGAAAAAGTTAGGACACCTTGATGAGGTGAAAACCTAAAAATAGCCTTTTCATGCAAAATTTAAAGGATCAGAGAGAAAATATCCAATCAAGAAAACTTGCCAAGGTTGATTAGTAATGGTAGTATTATCCAAAGGAATTTAGTATATTTGCTAAGATTAAGAAGTTTATATTCAAATGCAATTAATGGCAAAAATGCTTGGTCAAGATCATTGGCATGCAAACTCCCATGTAGTGAGAAATATCATACAAATAATTGAACTCTAGAAGTCTAGATACACATTTTCTTTCTAGATAAAGAAGTTGCCTTTTTACTCTTTCTCTTTAATGCTAGTGTCCTGTTGTCTTTTGATGTACTAGAAATCCAATCTTTGTAATTGTCATATGTACTTGTGTTACTAGCTTTATGATCAGGCACATCTTTTAGCACAACGTGATATTTCCATAAATCAAGAAAAGAGCTAAAGAAATGCTATGTCAAAGATCCACCTCGAAAGCCCAAAGGTTTAGAAGGGACACGCTGTATCAAGCTGAACTATTGATAAAACATAGTTGATGTCGCCTCTCATTAAAGCATCCAATCCTCTGATGGTTTCAGCTAAAATAATGCCAAAAGGATTATGGCTTGAACAAATCTCAGTCAAAATTTGAAATGCTTTGAAATCACAAAACTTGTCCTCTAAAGTGACCATAACAAGTCACCAAAAATACAAAATAACACGCACTTCACCCATTCTATAGAACTAGTAGGGAGTTGACTAGCAATGTCAAGAATTATTTCCAAGGAAATTGAACCCACACCTAGGGTTATTTTTTGAGCCACCAAAGGAGAAACCCCTAAAGAAAGTATAATGTTCATGGGGTAATGATCTTTAAAAGATGGGATAACTAAGGGATTATCTAAAGCAACATCAAAATTCATAATGGCTGCAAATTCCTCAAGGATAGGTACAATCTCTTGATGATTAAAGTCAAATATGTGGATGATAGGATCCTAATAATGTACAACAGCATTTAAAAAATTATGATATATCCTCACCTTTCTCAAGATCTTGAGAGCAAAAAATGGGATGATAACAAGTGAAGTCTAAGTAAACTTTAAACTTAAAGTATATGATAACGGTTGATTGAAAGAAAGAGACATAATGGGCATGGCATGTATAACAAAGAGGGTGGTGGTATTTATCGACCCCAAGTTATGTCATTCTTATTCTTACAAGGAAAAGGAATCCAAAACATGGGAGGACATTTGCACGAACTTTAATATAGCCAAAGTTGACCTTATAGTCTACATGGACCATAGGACAAGTCTATACAATCACTTGCAAATGGGCTTAAAACCATGCATAATCACCAATTCTGCATAGACCATAATACTAGTGTCTATACAAACCACATCTTTAGAGCCAAAAGCCTTATTACGAAATGAGGACACCAATTGACCTTCAAAGAGTTAGAGACACTTTGGTATTGAAAGTAGTATATTGATCATGGCTATATAAGTTAAGGGTTATTCACTAACTATTCTTCAGTGAATTATATAATGACACTGGACCATTAGTGGTAACCACCCATCATGGGATTAATCAAAATGACACTAGACCATTGATCAGATGCTTATTTGAGGAGATTATAGACATTCTCTTTGATGTAGCTATGTATGCCAAAAAAGATTACTTGAGATGGGTCACATAAAATATAATGCTTAGTCAGCTTACACCAATGGGTATAAAAGACTATGTCCTATATCTCAATGATAAAATGTTAAAGAATGGCTATAACACCCTAATACCTAATCCGTAGCCAGTTTAGATATAAGATACCACAAGCGATATCTCTCACCCAATCTGATTGCCAAATCTAGATGAAAGACATTGCACTAACTTATTTATCTTACTATTATAAACTACAAACACCTATCTATAATTATATAATCTAAGGCCCACTATTTATCTTATACATAAGTGCCAACCTAATAATGTTACTCACCTATGTATATGTGTTGCCAAATTGAACTCCTTAACATGCGCTGCTTTACTTGAGGTTGCTACTTAGACTCTTATCTACTGCCTACACACTACCAAAAGCCAATACGCTAAGCAATGGTGCTTATTGGTGTATTCAATGAAATATATGTGTAACATGTAAGCACACAAGCATGCATCATAAATATCATAACATTAATAATTTATAACAATCTTATGTCAAGATATATAAATACTTATAAGATATTAGGTTTAATATATACTCAACGATGCAACATATATTCACATAGCATAAATAAAATTTTCCCTTCTCTAATTAGCAATATAAATTGGGTTCATAGTTCTCTTAATAATCAGTACTTCATATTCAGTCGACTTTCTTTAGTTAACAATATTCTTTTCTCTCTAAACATCATATTCTCTTTACATCTATATTATATTCACATACTGACATGTTACAGTATAATCATTTCTTACATTAATTTACCTTACGCTATAGAAATAATATGTTATTTATTTGGCTTCCTGGTTTGGTTCTTTTGCCTCTAACACTTTTTGCATAATCATTTTAATTTTCCACATTGATTTCCTTTAATGTATTACTCTTGTCACCATAATTCTATCCACTTGTTGAGATCAAATAACTTTTATACTATATGTGAGTTAAGCACTCAATGTTCTTTGTTTGATCATTAAAACATTTTTTATTAACCTTCACTTTTATTTTCTAATAAATTAAGTAGCCCATATTTGATAAATAGGCTCTATTGCATGTAATTATGTTATTTCCATATCAATCTTATTATTTATTAACCAGTGTATCTTGTAGTCTAATTAAATTCACCCAGTTACATTATAATATTTTTAAATCATGCCAAGTACGATATAAGTTCATCAAAATCATTATTATTCACATTCCTCTATATCATTCTATTTCAAGCC
>CANXYI011105724.1:0-17223 GCA_948208565.1 Hura crepitans | reverse complement strand
CATTGAACATACATATAACACATAACCCTTTAAATCCGATGGCATGCAAAGGCAAAAGTATGTTATGTGGATGAAAAGGAAGCAATATAGATTATGGAAGAGATATATTCTAGATCTATACACGGATTAATTAGCCATAAGCCTAAAATAGCTATTTGCTCTTTGGTGAAAATGATCAATTCTCAAGCTACAAATGACATCAAGATGCTAATAGAGCAAGCCTAAACCCAATCTTAAGCATAGGGTAGTTTTCAATTAGCTCAACTGTGTGTAAGTCGAGTACTTCACGTGCCTTTCTGCTATCACTTTTACCAATAGGAACTACCTTCGTATGATATTTGGCAAATCAGTGAGAAGCCATACCAAGGTTGAGCTAATAGTGGTGGTGATGAAGCACTATGATTTAGACACGAGGATCAAGGATACCTGAATGGCACATATCAATATATTTGATTAAAATTGAGATTCAACCACTCTATGCCTTAAGACATCTATTCTAGCTTTAGTTCTCCTTTTATCTCTTTTTAATCTATCATTGTGCATAATAGCATTAGCACACTAAAAGACTGCTTTGAGAAGTAGATTGCTTATGAAAAATCATTTATGGTGTAGTCTTCGTAATGAGAAAAAATTTTTCCATATAATGAAGCTATGAAATAAATTCAAAAGTGTTCATTTATAAAATTGACATATTTTGCTCATTACTTATTGGCAAGACATAGATAGAACAATAGAATAATAAAATGCTTGCTAAACAATGACAACGAAAAGAGAGATAAAAAAAGAGAGAAGAAATAAAAAAAAGAGATACACAAAACAAAATAGAATGATTAAAAGAGAGAGATAAAAGGACAACAAAAAAGAAAAAAAAAAGAGGATAAAAAAGATATAAAATCACAATTTTCAAAATCATAACATGAATTCAAACAAAAAAAAATGGACTCACACACACAGAGCATGCATCTATGTTGTAATTGATCGCTGATGAACTAACATGTTTTACTTTATTTTTTCTACATAGGGGGCAAGCCAAATCTACTATACAATATCACAAATGTTGAATCAACCAACCTTCAAGTGCAACATCTTAGCACTACCTAACTTCAGGTGTAACGTCTTAGCACTACCTGAACTAACCAACATGCAAGTGTAACATCCTAACACTACCTGACTTCAGGTGCAATGTCCTAGCACTACCTGAACTAACCAACCCTCGGGTGTAATATCCTGGCACTGCCTTACTTCAGGTCCAATGTCTTAGCACTGCCTGAATTAACCAACCCTTGGGTGCTATGTCTTAACATTACTTGACTTCAGGTGTAATGTCCTAGCACTGCCTGAACCAACCAACCCTCGGGTGCAACGTCCTAGCACTGCCTGACTTCAGGTGTAATGTCCTAGCACTACTTAAACTAACCTACCCTCGAGTGCAACATCTTAGCACTGCCTGACTTCAGGTGTAATGTCCTAGCACTACTTGAACCAACCAACCCTTGGGTGAAATGTCCTAACACTACCCGACTTCAAATGTAACATCCTAGCATTGCCTAGACTAACCAACCCTCAGGTGCAACATCCTAGCACTGCCTGATTTCATGTGCAACATCCTAGCACTACTTGAACTAACCACCCCTCGAGTACAACATCCTAGCACTGCTTGACTTCAAGTGCAACACCCTAGCATTACCTGAACCAATCAACTTTGGGTGCAATGTCCTAGCACTGCCCAGACCGCATTGACTCTGGTCCCGGCAAATCTTATAGGAAGATCGCCCTTGAGGTACATGGCTTTTTCCTTTTTGAACATTAGGTCACCTCAAACACTCTGTAGTCGCCTCCCTAAAGTTAGGGGCAACTGTAGACACTCGATCTTTAGGCCTTCTAGGTTCGATTTGCCTAATGATGATGAAAAGGACAAAAATCCCAAAAATGGATTTTTTAAGCCCAAATTGAAGATCTCAAAACTTTTTCTTTTTTAAAAAAAATAAATAAAATTTGAAAATGCCTATTTTTAAAGAGAAAATGGTCATTTTGAAGAAAATAGGTCATTCCTATAAGGGGAATGGCTAAAATGGCTATTTTGATTGTCTCGCCCCAAAATGGGCTGTCTCGTATGTGGGGCACCCGTTTTAGGCCTAAAATGGGTGTTCCCACATGCGAAATGGCCACTTGGGCCCAGAACAGCCAAAATGGCCATTTTTGCCCAGAATAGGTGTTTGACCCTTGGAAACGGTCCTGACTTTAACAATGGTTATACCAAATCATCATAATCACATTTCACATTTCATCCACCATGAAATGTTTTCATAATCAACATAATTCTTCCATTATGCCCAAGCCCTTATATCAACTAAGTTTTATATTATTTTACATGCCAACACTTGCTATTATCTTATTATATTATGTATTTTTTCCATTTATACCATTACTTCCATATTATGCTATAAACTAACATGTTATTTGCATATCCATTATCACATATTTATTTCTTACATTTCATGGTATATATATGTTAGCAAACACATTTTCCATAATTTTACATAATCATTATATACCATACCTATATGTACATGCCATTTAGCCACATACATACCATGCATATACATATGATTTTCTCATCCAAATGACATACACATTATCATTATAACATTAATCACACATAATGGCATGGTTACTTCAACTAAACCTATACACACATGCATAAACCCATATTCTATACATATGTTCATGCATGTACACATACATGCACTTTATGGCCTACATCTATTACATTAAATTCACATACCTAGGTTGTGAAAACACCTTTTTCCATACTTTTAGTGCCTTGTTTCCTTTGGTTCTTTACTATTCTTCCTTGAACCTACATATGTAACCCTAAAATTAGAAAATTCATATAAAATCCTCTAGAACTCCAAATTAAAATCTAAAATCATGGATTTCCTTAAAATAACCAAGGTTACTAAAAATAAAAAATAAAAACTAAGAAAAGAACTCTTACACTATTAAAAGTCATGATTTACTATATTGCCATATCATCCATTTGAGGCCTTTTTCTCTAATTCCAAGGCTTGAAATAGATTTTAGGGGTTATATGGGGTTAAATCCATATGAATTATGTAAAGTTTGGTGGTGAATTAGGGTTAGAAGAAAGCAAAGATGGTGAGAGGTTTGAAAGAGGATGGCATTGGCTTTGTGGGCTTAAGGAAGGTTGAAGATAGCTTTTCTTTACACATGTAGACCTCCCGCAAGTGTAATGGTATATGTATTTATTAGGTGGCTTGGTTAGATCATGGCACATGGCGATTTAATGACCCTAAAAATTTTGATCTCATCTTAAACTTCAAAAAAATTTAAAAATTTTGTTTTACTTCTACAAATAATCATTTTTGTTATAAAAATTCTCAAATATGACAAGTTAAAGCATTGTGAAATTTCAAGTCCAAAATCCAATGGTAGGTGGGTGTAATATTCACTCGCTATAACAAGAAATTTTGAAAATTATCAAATGACTTCAGAAAATTAAAATTCCTTCACTAGTGGACTCAGTGGAGTTTTTGGCCTTTAAAGTATGCTATTTTCATATCTGTCTGAGTATATCCCAGGTCATTCTCAGCACAAGCTCTTTTAAGTTCACTATTCACTAGTTTACTACCAAAAATCAATTATTATTTCTATTAAATTTTTAAGTTAATCCATTTTCCTCTTTTTTGGCCCTTTAAAGTTTTTTGACTAGTACACACCTTCCTTGGCTTTACAAAGTGTTATAACTTTGCAGGAACACTATTCAAGCCTTGGAGGTACTATTCATGAAACCTCGATTTACAAGTGTTACAACTCAAGCCTTGAGACATCAAGTATTATCAAAAGAAGGCCTTTCTTTTTTAAAGATTGTAATGTATTATAGTATGTGATGTATAGATAACACTTAAATGTTGTAAAAAGTATGGGAATGAGTCTAAATTATATTTAAAGGTTTTATTTTGGATTTCAAAGTTTGTAAACCTTCATAAAACATTAAATTATGTGCATAGTTGTATGATATCTCTTCTTGATGTTAAGATATCTTGTGATTGTGTTGTGTGCTATTAGAATGATTAGAGGATCACATGAAGTTGTGTGGAAGTGTGTGAATTGTATATAGAAGTTTATTTTCTTATGCAAGTTACTATTCAAAATTTTGTATAGTGCCCGTTACAACCGTTATGCTGCTAAAATTTTTGCATGAGGATTCCTAATTTCTAAATATATAACATTATTGAAAAAGTTTTTGAAAACCTATATTTTCACATATCATATTTTAAATGGGAATGTTTTATATTGAGTAAAAGGGATAAATGAGTTTGGATATCTTGATATGCATGTTTACCTTAGTCAGGCTCGGCGACTGGCCAATGTCTAAACCAAGTAAATGGTGTCACTTTTAGTGGTATCAGAGCATTGATTTAAGTGTTCCTAGTAACATTTGAGTGCTTTAGATATCTAAAGTCTATATCACATAACTATTGTATGTCAAGGCTTATCAATTTATTTTCTTATGTATAGATACAATGAATGATTTGGCATATGGTAGTGAGGATGATGTCGAGAGTTATACTCTAACTATAATAGCAATCGAGGCCGTGAGAGTGGGGTCTACATTTGTTAGTGTAGTAGGACATGCACCATCCACAGGGTAGATTCCATCAGTGTTCTAGGAGGAGATGTTTTAGTTGTTATGGTAAGATATTGCTACTGCTCCTCTACCACTAGTACCATAGCCTGAGGTACCTTTAGCCCTCTAGAAGACCTATTTAGAGAGGGTAAAGAAGATATGGGCTAAAGATTTCAATAGAGAAAGAAAGATAGAGCCTAGAAAGGTGGAGTACTAGTTGGACTGCACTGAGAAAATCAAAAAGTAGATACGGTGTACACTAGAAGAGAAGGTGATATGTGCCACCTCACTTTTACAAGATGAGGCATTAAAGTGGTAGGAGGACCTTATTAAGTACAAGACAAAAGACAAAGTTACATGAGAGTTCTTCTTGGATGAGTTTCACAAGAAATACATTACTAAGGACTATCTTGATGATAAGAGATAACAATTCATGGATCTTAAGTAAGACTAAATAACAATAGTTAGATATGAGAAAGAGTTCACCATGCTTAGTAGATATGTTAAGGGCACCATCACCATTAAGGTAGACAAGTGTAAAAGGTTGAGAAGGGTTTACATGTTGAGATTAAGTCCAAGTGGTGCAAATAAAGATTAGAGATTGCTCTTAGCTAGTATCAGTATGTAGACCTTCTGAGGGAGTACAGAAATAGAAGAAGGAGTTCTACTAGAAGATTAGATAAGTTAGTCAAAAAGCATATAGTTTTATTCCATAATAAAGCAAAAAGTATAAGGTGTTTCATTCTAGTTATGCACAATGGTCATAGAAACTAGCACTGAACGATAAAGAGAGGTCTAAGCAGCAATAGTCCAAGCTTCTAGCACACCACGATCAGTGATTAAGAGAAATTTAGTCCCTCAATGTTAGATGTGTTTCAAGTGGCATAAGGGAGAATGTTAGAAGAATAAGCTAAGTGTGTGCCTTAGATATAGACAATTAGGTTATCTTTGCGAGGATTGTCCTAAGGAATAGAGTGTGGGATAGAGATTAACACCTGTATTTACTAGAGGCTAGAAGTAAAGTTGAGGAGAGAAAGCTAAAGGTGCTCAAAAAGATAGATTAAAGTCCCAATATGAGCACAGAGCTCCTGCCTGTTAGTATGCCATTAGAGCTCTAGAGGATGCTTTTGAGCTGCACGTCATAGCTGGCACTTTTTAATTCTTTGACTATTCTATTTTGGCAATAATTAACTTAGGGCTTAAACATTCATATGTTTGCACATCATGAGCATGAGATTAAGGGTTAGTTTTAGAACCACTTGACTTATAGATCATGGTTAGTAACCCTATAGGCTAGTATGTGGTAGTTGACTCAGTATATAGAGATTGTCCTTTATGGATACAAAACCATATGTTTCTTGCTTACTTGATAGAACTACCTTTTGATGATTCTGACTTGATATTAGGAATACACTTGTTGTCTAAATATCAAGTGATTTTTTATTGCAATCATAAAAGGTTGACTCTCTAAGCTGATTATAAGTTTGAAATCATAGTTGTTGGAGAGCAAATTAGCTTTTTAACTAATGTGATATCTATAGTCAGAGCTAGGTGAATGATGAGGAAAGGTTTTCAATCATATCTTACCCATGTATATGACATCATAATAGAAGAACTAGATGCTAGTAGTATACTAGTTGTGGTTAAGTTTGTTGGTGTCTTTCTAGAAGAATTACTAGGTTTACCTCTAAAAAAGGAACTTGAGTTTAATATTAAGGTTTTGCCTAGTACTGCTCTGATATTGATAGCTCCATATAGAATGGCACTAATAGGGTTGAAAGAATTGAAGCTCCAATTATAGGAGTTGCTAGATTAGGGTTTTATCAGATCGAGTGTTTCACCATGGAGAGCACCGGTTCTATTTGTTAAGAAAAAAGATTGTTCACTTCGATTATGTATAGATTATTAATAGCTGAATAAAGTGACAAATCAAGAACAAGTATCCTCTAACATGGATTGATGATTTATTTGATCAGCTTAAAGGATTTAGAGTGTTCTCTAAGATAAATTGAGATCCAGGTTCTATCAAATGAGAGTGAAGGAGATATATATGGTGAAGACTACTTTTAGGACAAGGTATGGTCACTATGAGTTCTTGGTAATGCCTTTAGGGCTTACCAATGCTCTTATACCATTTATGGACTTAATGAATAAAGCCTTTAGACTTTACCTTGATAAGTTAGTGGTAGTCTTCATAAATGATATTCTAGTTTACTCAAAAAACAAGGAAGAGTATAAATAACATTTAAAAATAGTTCTTCAAATTCTAATGGATGAAAAACTCTATGCCAAGCTTAGCAAATGTGAGTTTTGGTTGAGTGTAGTATCTTTCATGGCACATATAGCATTAATTGATAGTATTTGAGTTGATCTTTATAAGATTGAAGTAGTGATGGAGTGGAAGTCGCTTAGGAACACCACTAAGATCAAGAGTTCCCTAGGGTTGGTAAGGTATTATAGACAATTTGTCAAGGAGTTTTCCTTGATAGCAACTCCTATGACATGGTTAATAAGGAAGGATGTTAGTTTGTTTGGGACAACAAGTGTTAAGAAAGCTTTAATAAGCTTAAGGTTATGTTAATAGTGGATCTGATTCTTGTACAACAAGTTTCAAGGAAAGACTTTATTGAATATAGTGACACATCTAATAATGGATTAGGGTGTGTTCTAATGCAAGATGGAAAGGTTCTTACCTATGCTTTAAGACAGTTGAACCCACATGAGAAGAATTACCCTACACATGATATAAAGCTTACAACCATTGTGTTTGCTCTAAAAATCTAGAGACATTATATTTATAGGGAGAAGTGCTATATCTACACTGACCATAAGTGTCTTAAGTATCTTTTTACATACAATAAGCTAAACTTGAGACAAAAGTGATATATGGAATTAATTAAAGATTATAACTACCTAATTGATTACCATTAGAGGAAGGCCAATGTATTGGCTAATGTATTTAGTAAGAAGTTCATGGTAGCCATGAGAGCTATAAATGTTAGTTTACAACTTGCAGGTGATAATGCATTATTAGCTAAGATAAAAGTCGAGCCTAGCCTATTAAAGTATGTGAATGCTTATCAAATAGATGATCATCTATTAAATAGTGTTATAAGTGATATCCAAAAGGGGAAGCTAATAGAAAATGAGATTAAGGGAGATAGCTATTTGTACTATCATGATAGAATTTGTGTGCTAGATGTGGAAGAGTTGAAAAATTAGATTCTTTAAAAAGCTCACAATGCTCCTTATGCAAGGCATCCTAGTAGCACTAAAATGTACCAAGACTTAAAGCATTCTTATTAGTGGCTAGGCTTGAAGAGGGATGTGTTTGAGTATATGACTAAGTGCCTTACTTCTTTATAGTTAAAGGTAGAGCATTAGGTTCCTTCTAGGTTGCTTTATCCTATAGCAATTCCAAAATGGAAATGGGATAGAGTCATGATACATTTTATGGTTAAGCTGCCTATGACAAAGAGCATATGTGATTCAGTTTTGGTAGTTGTGGATCATTTGACCAAGACTACTCATTTTATACTAGTAAGAATGGGCTACTTCATAGAGAAGCTAATAGAGCTTTATGTTGATGAGATTGTTAGATTGCATAGAGTGCTATCATTAAATATATCTGATTAGGATCTAAAGTTCACATTGAGGTTTTAGATGAAACTTCAAAATGCCTTAGATACTTGGATAAGCATAAGTACAACATTCCATCAATAGAGAGATTAACAATTTAAGAGAGTTATTTAGATTCTTGAGGATATGTTAAGGGGTTGTGCATTAGAGTGCAAGGGAAGCTGGGACCACTTTTTGTGTAGCGACCTAAAAATCTCGACTTTATGAATAGTGCATTCCAAAACTCAAGTTGCACTAAGTGTACCAAGAAGGAGTATTAATTATGAGAGAATTTTAGGCAAAGTTTGAGGCAATCTGAGGTTATTTGGATGGTTAAAAATGCTAAAGAAGATTTTATGGTAGCATCTTGTGATTAGTGCCGCAGGCAAAGCTAAACCATTAATTAATTCAAAAGTGGCTCAAAATAATTCCCAAATATTGCAACTTGATACTTAAATATTCCAAATGGACCATTGGCTTTGGAATTAGAATTTTTAGATATTAAAAAGTATTTTTATCGAGTTTTTGGCTAAGAATATATGCTAATTTTTTCAATTTTCTTCATCTTTCGAGCCTAATGCTTTAAGTGTCTATAGGATTCCTAATTACCTAATTTTGGAAACCTATTTTAAGGAATTTCGATTCTTTAAAAGGGGAGAAATAAATTATAGAAATAAAATAAAATAATTTTTGAAAAAACTAAAAATACCCTAAAATCCCTTTCTTTCTTCCTATTTTCCTCTATTTCCTCCCTTCTTTCTCTTTTTTGGCTGAAACCTCTCCTCTTTCTCTTTTCTTATTTTTTTCTTCTTTCTCCTTTATACCCTCTTCATAAATGGATTCTAAGAGGTAGAGCATCCTGAGATAGAACTATAGACACCAAGATCGCCTTATTTGGTAGAGAATCTAAAGAGAAATCAAGATTTCCTTCATGAGGTGAATAGTGACCAAGTCACAATTGGGTAATTTTCTTTCCATTCTGATATTTTTCCTAGGTCCCTTAGGTGTACAAGAAGCCATTTATAAGGTCATTTTCATTTTTAGTTAATTATTTGATTTTATACAGATTTTCTAAAATTGAACCTATTTGAATTCGTAAGTGAGAATTTAAACTAGGCTTCCTAAGGTAAGGAGATAGCCTAGGATAGCAACGGGCATACTTGATGACTATTTTTTGGTATATCTAATCACTTTAAAATGAATAAAAATGCTTAGGAAATCATTATGTGCATTTATCACATATTGTGCATTAATGGCTATTAGATGTATAAGGCATGAATTAATTAAATATTTTTGTATGGCATTATTAGATAATATAAATGTTTACTATGGATGATATATGTGTGGCCTGTAGAGGCTGAATGCTTCATTTTTGGTAGGTACATGAATTATGTGGTAGTATTGCCTAAAATGAATGTTTATGTAATGTATGGTGAAAAATCATGTAAATGATATTTTGTACACATACATGTGATGAAATGACCATATGTGTGATTAAAGTAATGGTCAAAAGCTTCATATGTGGAAATAACATGTTTTAGATACATTTGTGGCATAAAATGCATGAATGAGTAATGTATGGAGAAAATGGCATACATGCAATTGTGAGTGGTTTAACATGTTTAAATGCATAAGTGTGTGTATATGGGAATGGCCAAATGCCACTATGACATAAATGTGGACTTTTGCCATGTAATAAGGCTTTATGTGATAAATATTGATACATGCCAATATTATCTATAAAATAGTGTGTTAATGTGAGATGTGGCTTTTATGCAAATGTTTGATGTATTATGCATTATAAGGTGTCAATGCATATTTATGATGTGGATTAAATGTGCTTGAATTAAGAAGTGCATATATGATATATGTTATAGCCATATAAGGCCTAGTGGTGCTTTAAAAGGCATATTGAGGTATTAATGAGAATATAAATGCATGGATATATTTTACAACATTATTGTGTGATAATAAAGCTTGCTAGAGGATTTTACACATACATTAAAGGCCTTATTCTTAAGTGGGCTGAATGGTGCATAAGTTTAGACATGAGAATGCATGTGATGCTATATGTTGATGTTTTGAGCTATTACACTAGGGTAATGAGAAATTTTGGTGATAATGAGCTTTATGTAAGCCTAAGTTTGCTATATGATATGATTATGTGACTTATTCTATGTGCATTTGTTTTAGGCCTTACTAATGTGCAAAATGGCTAATGAGATGAATTATGTGATAATATGGTGTAAAATGTATAAATAGCTTAAATGACATAATATGATGAGTTTAACAATACTTATATAGTTAGACAACCTAGTTTGGATAGGTTGACTGATCAACTAAGATTTTTATCAATTACTAGTTTACCTTCGAGTATGAGACCTAGAGGGTCACTGATATATGTGCCAACGGGCATGAGTGCCTACAAGCCTATGTTTTACATGTCTATAGGCATGAGTGCCTACGGGATAATATTTCTACGTATCTTTGGATGTGAGTGCTGATGGGCCTATGTTTCCATGTATCTTTGGATGCAAGTGCCGATGGGCCTATGTTTTTATATATCTTTGGATGCAAGTGCCTACGGGCCTATGTCTATATTCCTATGAGTGCGAGTCCTTTTGGGTTAATGATATTTGTTATCTAGCCTAAGATAGTTGTCTCATTAATATGGACATTTGTTAAACAATATAAACACTTAAAAATGATGATGTGGTGTAAAGTTTTTTATGAAACTAAAAATTTGATTAATGTATGACTACGAGGCTATAACATGTAATTTATGTTGTTAAGCTTTCTATAATTGCTTAAATGAGTATGTGCTTATTATGAGGAGATATATGTGTATGTTAAGCTTATGGCTCATTTATTTATGTTGATGATAGTTATACTATATGTATGAATATAACTTGGGATATGCATATTTCTTGACATGCATGTATATCAAAAATGCTCATTTGCTTATGAATCATATTGTATGATTACTATTGATAGCATGTCATAAAATTGAGATGAAATGAATAATTGCATGATATAATTGGCATATTCATGTTCAAGTGATTACACCACTAAGCGAAAGCTTAATGCATTGCTTTGTTTTTAATGCATAGGTAGTTGAGCAGCACATTAAACCCAAAGCTTCTGCCTAATAGGAGAATATGAAGATTACCCTTCTTTAGTGCTTTTATTTTCATTTACAAAATGGTAAATGATGTAAATAAAGATAGTGATGCTCTTATGGTTCTAGAGGGATTAGGCCTAATTTGTAAACATAGGTCTGTTTTGTAACTTAAACTGTATTTATTTTAAAAGATTTATATTTCTTGCATGACTTATATGATATCTCTTAATGTTGCATGTGAGAATGTTGCTTGTGATGAGCCTAAGGCCTGGTGTTATTTTTATGTTAATTAGAAGGTTAGGAGGACACAATTAGAGTTGTGTGGTGTTGTATGTCATTTTGGTAGTGTTTTTAATAGGTTTACTATATAGGAAAGTGTCTCGATACAGTTATTATACTATTGAATTTTTAACACGATGACCCCATTAGTTGCCTCATAAAGCATGCTAAATGGTTTTTAGTATTTCTACAACTCCTTAAGTTAAGAAATGTTTTAATTTAATAAGGTTTTATGGATAGTGGAATTGGATATTGGTATGCGTGTGCACTTTTTATTCTGGTCCAATGTACATGTTAGGTAAAGGGTGCCACATTTAGTGGTATTAGAGCTTCGGTTTAGGCTTTCCTCTAAACCTATAGGTTACACAAGAGCACTATAAGAGTTGTTGTATGTTTACATCATAAACATTTTACATGTGGGGTCCTTAATCTCTTTCTCTTAACTATTGATACAAAAATGAGTCATAGTACTACCTAAATTGAAGAAGAGGAAGTAGAGAGACATGCTCCTATGGCTTTTAGACAAGGCGAGGCACAACCAGAGTATATGACCTCTAGTGATACAGGATATGCTACATATGGAAAATAAGGTCAACTAGCTTGGCTATAGATGATATTGGAGTTTGTCAAGTAGGTGATAGTGGCTACTACAGCTACAATTGCTACAGTTCACACAGTTCCACCTCTAGTACCTCAAGAGCAATAGGCTTTTTAGAAAATGTACATGGAAAGGTTATTAAAGAATGGGGCTGAGTTCTTTAATGGTGAGGAGTTGGATGAGTTGAGTAGAGCTGAGTATTTGCTAAATTAGATGTTAAGGATTATGTAGTAGTTAAAGTGTCCTCACGAGGAGAATACATTATGTATTACTTTTATAATGTCGGAGGAAACTTTGAAGTGGTGGAAGACCATTACAGAGCATAAAATAGTTGTTGATCTTAATTGGGAGTTCTTTCTTTAAGAATTCAAGAAGAAATACATAACTAAACATTACTTGGATTAGAAGTACCAGAAGTTCATGGACTTAAGGTAGAAATATAGGACTGTATCTAAGTATGAGAAAGAGTTTTCTCGCTTGAGCAAATATGGTAAGGCAGTGGTGGCTACAAAGGAAGACCGTTGTAAGAAGTTTGAGAAAGGGTTGAATTTGGACATTATGTAACAAGTTGCTCTAATGCAGATCAGGGATTTTTTTATCCTTGATAGTAGCTTGTCATACCATAGAGATTATACATCAACTGAGATAAAAGAGAGATAGCTTCATAAAGAGATCTTATGGCTAAAGATAGGGCAGTTCTGGTCATATAGTTGACAAGAAATAGAAAGGGGGTTAGTCTAGGCAACAACAGAGCAAATGGAGGGTTTTAGAGCACAGACTTAAACATTAGGTGCTCCTAGATCTACAACAGGTAGTGTGCCAATACTAGCTTATGAGAGTTGCCATAGGAGACATCAAGGTGTATGTTAGAAGACTACACTAGGAGTTTACTAGGGTTATAGCTCTAGAGAGCATTTTTAGAGGGACTATCTGATTAAACCATTAAAGTTATCATAAAAGAGAGACATTGGGGGCAAAGCTGGGGCAAGTCAGAGAGTATAACTTTAGCTAGGCAATATGCCACACGAGCTACAGAGGAGGCAAAGGCTCTAAAGGTTATAGTAGTTATTTTCCATATCTTTGATTGACCTACTTTAGCATTGATAGACTTGGGGTCCACACATTAATATATCTTCATAGCATAGGTTATAAATTAGGGTTTAGAGTCAGATGACCTTAGTTTTGATATGATGGTTAGCAATCCTATAAGACAACATATCATAGTGAACAAAGTATATAGAGACTATCCTTTATCAGCATAAGGAAATGTTTTCTTAGCGGATCATTGAATTACCGTTCAATGAGTTCAATCTTGTCTTAGGCATGGATTAGTTGTCTAAGTATCATCCCATGGTGGATTGTAAGAGGAAGAGGATCATGTTACAAGCTAGTGATGGGTGATATTGATTAGTGAGAGATCAAATTACATGGCTACTATAGTATCAATAGTTATGGCTAGAAAGATGATGTAAAAGGGTTGTCAAGCCTGCATTGCATATATGTTTGACACTAAAAATGAAGTATCAAAAGCAAGTTAAATTCTTGTCATGGCTAAGTTTGAAGATGTTGTCTAAATGAACTACCCGGTTTGCCATTAGAATAGGAGTTAGAATTTGGAATTAAGGTGATTCCAAGCATAATACTAGTTTCCATAGCTCTATACAGGATGACTCTTAAAAAGCTAAAGGAGTTAAAGATACAATTGTAATAGCTTCTTGATAAATCTTTCATTAGATCGAATGTTTCACCATAGGGAGCACCGATTCTTTTCATTAAGAAGAAGAATGGTTCTTTGAGACTTTATGTGGAATATTGGTAGTTGAACAAAGTCACCATCAAGAAAAAGTATCCATTACCATGGATCGATGATCTTTTTTATCAACTTAGAGGGGTAGGTGTCTTCTATAAGATTGATCTTAGATTTAGGTATTATCAATTAAGATTGAAAAAGGAAGACGTACACAAGATGGCTTTCAGGACTAGATATGGTGACTACGAGTTCCTTATAATGCCTTTTGGGTTAACTAATACACCAACAACATTCATGGATCTCATAAATTGGATTTTTAGGCCATTTCTAGATAAGTTTGTAGTAGTTTTCATCGATGACATTCTTATCTATTCTAAGGACCAAAAAGAGCATAAGAAGCATCTATGAATAGTTTTATAGATCTTAAGAGACAAGAAGCTCTATGGTAAACTCAATAAGTATAACTTTTGCCTAGAGAAAGTGTCCATTTTGGGGCATATAACATCGATTAAAGGTATAAGGGACGATCCTAGTAAGATTTAGGCTATAATAGAGTGAACACCATCTAGGAACACAACTAAGATTAGGAGTTTCTTAGGTTTGGCTAGATATTATAAAAGGTTTGTCAAAGGGTTTTCCTTAATAGTAGCCCCTATGACATGTCTTGTGAGGAAAGATGTGAGGTTTGAGTGGGATAGCAGATGTCAGGAGAGTTTTGATAAGCTAAAGAGTATGTTGATCGAGGCTCTATTTTTGGTTCAGTCAGTGTCTAGAAAAGAGTTCACCATATATAGTGATTCCTCATTAAATGGGTTAGGATGTGTATTCATGTAAGATGGCAAAGTTAGTGCTTATGCTTTATGGCAACCAAAACCTTTTAAGAAAAATAACCGACACATGACTTAGAGCTCATAGCCATTATGTTTTCTTTAAAGATATAGAGGTATTATCTTTATTAGGAAAAGTGCTATGTTCTCATCAACTACAAGACTCTAAAGTATCTATCGACAAAGAAAAAGTTAAACTTGAGGCAAAAAATATGGATAGAGTTGATTAAGGATTAGGATTGCCTTATTAACCACCATCTTAGGAAAGCTAATATGGTTATGGATGCCTTGAGTATGAAGTTTATGTCAGCTTTGAAGGTGATGCATGTTAGCTTGAAGCTAGAAGATAATGATGGTTTGTTAGCTGAGATACAAGTCAAGCTAAGTTTGATGCAAGTAGTGAAGGATTCGTAGAAGGATGATTATAAGCTTTAGTGTTTCATGAGTATGATCTAAGAGAGGAAATCAATCGAGTTTATGATCAAGGAGAATGGTTATTTGTATTATCATGACCACCATTAAATACCAAATAATGAAGATATAAGATAGAAGATTTTACAAGAAATGCATAATGCACCATATCCTTTGCATCCTAGTAGTATTAAGATGTACCAAGATTTAAAGATGGTCTATTGGTGGCTAGGCATAAAGAGTGATGTAGCTGATTATGTAACTAAATGCCTCAATTGTCAGCAAGTGAAGGCTAAGTATCAAGTTTTTTTAGGTTTGCTATATCTTGTAGAAATCCTAGAATGGAAGTAGGATCGAGTCACTATAGATTTTGTGATTGGACTACTGATGGCCAGGAAAAAGCATGATTTTGTTTGGGTGGTGGTCGATAGATTGACCAAGTCAGCTCACTTTATTCCAGTAAGACATGAATATTCTTTGGAGAAGTTGGCTAAAATGTACATTGATGAGATAGTTAGGCTTCATAGAGTGCCTTTTTCTATTATTTTAGATAGAGATCCCTATTTTACATCCAGATTTTAGAGGAAACTCAAAAATGCCTTCAAAACTAGGATTAGTTTTAACATGGCTTTTCATCCTCAGACGGATGGTCAATTAGAGAGGATCATTTAGGTCCTTGAGTATAAGCTTCAAGCATGTGGCATCAAGCTTAAAGGCAGCTAGCATAAGTATATCTCTTTGTTGGAGTTTGCTTATAACAATAGTTACTAGGCAAGCCTTGGTATGGATCCTTATGAAGCATTGTATGGGAGATGATGCAGGACTCTTTTATGTTGGAGTGAGTTGAGTGAGCATAAGCTTATGGGACTTAATTTAGTCAATGATGCTGAAGAGAAGGTGAAAATCATTAGAGAAAGGTTGAAGGCTACTTTAGATAGACAAAAATCCTATGCATACATGAAGAGAAGAGACATCGAGTATGAAGTCAGTGAAAAAGTCTTTCTCAAGGTGTCTCTATAGAAAAAGATGTTAAGGTTCGATAATAAAGGAAAGTTGAGTTTAAGGTTTAATGGACCATACGAGATCACAAAACGTATGGGTCCATAGGCCTATAAACTGCCTTTACCTCTAGAGTTATAGCACATTCTTGATGTGTTTCATATCTCGATGATGATAAAGTTAAGATTGGACCCTTCACATGTGTTGATAGTTTTAGAAGTGGAGATACAACAAAACTTTTTGTATGAAGAGGAACCAATATATTTCTCAGCCAGATAAATTAAAAAGTTGTAGAATAAGATAGTGTCATTGGTGAAGGTTTTGTGGCGGCATCATGGCATGGAAGAAGTAACATAGGAGAGCAAACCTCATATGAGAGAATAGTATCTGCATCTCTTTGAATTAGGTACATTGAGGATGACATCTCCTTTAAGAGGGAAAGAAATGTAATGACCAAAAAATGCTGACTCTTATGAATAGTACCTTCCAAGGTGAATAGTGATTTCAAAAACTTGAGTCACACTAAGTGTACCAACGGGGAGTATTTGTTATGAGAGAATTTTGGACAAAGTTTAAAGCCAATCTATAGTTATTTAGATGGTTAAAGACGCCAAACAAGATTTTATGATAATGTCTTATAAATAGTGACATAGGCAAAATTGAATAGTAAAATAGTTCAAAAGTTGCTCAAAATAATCCAAAAATATTACAACCTAATACTTAAATATTTTGAATATACAATTGGCTTTGGAATTAGAATTTTTAGATATCGAAAAGTATTTTTATTGGGTTTTCAGCTAAGAATATATGCTATTTTTTTATTTTTTTGGTCCTTCGAGCTTGATTCTTTAGAGGTCTGTGGGATTTGTATTTACCTAATTTTTGAAGCCTATATTAATGAATTTTGATTCTTATAAAGGGGAGAAATAAATTATGAAAGCAAAAATAAAATAATTTTTCAAAAAACTA
>CANXYI011105534.1:0-12558 GCA_948208565.1 Hura crepitans | reverse complement strand
GTGTATGGAAATGCTTAAATTTGGGTATAGGCATATTAATTTGGAAAAATGGCATTATAACAATGTTATAGGCATTGAAATATTAGGATTAGTAGATTGAATTAGGAAGAATTTCATGTGTAAGTGTGTGAGAGTATTGTGACCGAATGGGGTATTACATTGTGTGTGGCATGTGTGATCATGTGCTTGGTACAATATCTGTGGAAATAGAATGTAAATGAAGTATAGAAATCACAAGTAAAAAGGCAATCAAAATGGTGCTTTATATGGCATGTATTTGTGACCACTTTGAATGGAAAAATATGACTAGAATTTATGGCATGATAACGTACCCTATATTAGGGTTTGGTATAAGTATAATGGTGTAAGGAAATGATGAAAATGGGAGTTGAATAGCATCAGTGGTGAAAAGCATAAAATACCAAAATGGCTAAATGAATAGTATCAGTTGCAGAAACTGATCAAATGAATAGTAACTTTGAGACTAGGGGCAAAGTTACGATGGCTTATGTACTTTTGTCGTAAAATGTCATGAAATGGTAAAATTAGATTTAAGGATGTAAAATATTAGTAATTATAGTCTAAAAATGGTTAATGGCCCATCAGTTAGACACTTATTGAATGGATTGACCAGTCAACTAGGGGATAAAGCAGTTGCTAGGCAGTCGGTCCTTTTGGGGCCCACTGCTATGTATTGATTGTGGCGGGTGCAGCCACCGAGGTTCTATGATGAACCCGACACTATTGTGTATCTATTTGTGGCTATTGGGAGTGGTCTACGGATGGGTCCTTGCTATCTACCTTGCTGATGTTGATTTATTTGCAGATATTAGGAGTGATCTATGGATGGGTCTCTGCTATTTACTAGTCCAATATTGGGAGTGGTCTACCGATGGGTCCTTGCTATTGGGCGAGGTAGGTGTAGCTACTTAGGCCCTAAAAGTGGGCCACTGCATAGGATAGATTCCACTATCCAGTGTCTTAAAGTGTAGTCTATTTGGTATGGGCCTTTAATGTAATATAGTGACTTGAATAAAAAGATAAGTGAACTGAAGCTAATAAGTGACTGGACTTAGAGTGTTAGGGTCACTTGCTATGTATGGAATATGACATATTACATGTATGCATGCTTGGACATAATATGTTTGATTTATTCCACCACTGAGTGTCATATTCAGCGTGTCGATGTCCTAATGTGTAGGCTGTAAATGGAGTGACGGTCAGCACCAGATATCATCACCAGTGTAGCTGTCGTAGAGTTGTTTTGGTACTTTTTGTTCTTTTCCTTTTAAGCTTGTATAGATGCACTTGTGTATATAGATGTCATGGGTTATGGGATGGTTGTACAAATGAACTGAATAAACTGAACATGTACAGTTATGCTTGTTAATGAATACCTATTTATGCATGCTTATGTGCTGATGGGTCTATGACCCTGTTATTTGTGAAATGGGGATATTATTGTGCTATTGATTATGATCTAGAGGACCAGAGGGTCCAGAAGAGAGTTATGACTGAAAATGAGTTTTGAAGTATTTTTCTTTGCAGGTTTAGTTAGGGTTAGTTGCCAGGGCAATGGTTATGCTGCCCAATTTTTTGTAATTATTTGATAGGGTCAAATTAGAGTTTTAACAGATGAAAATTAGTAGTAATAAGAGGATAATTAATCAGAACGAGATAAAGGCATGTTTGGTCAAACTTGGGTAGAAGTTAAACGAAAGGCCCCTGGAGAAATTCTAGGATGGGTGACCTTAGTGGGAAGTAGCATACCTCGCCTATTTCAAGTAGAAATGGGTAGGGGGTGTTATAGAGAGTTTAACAATTGTAAGTAAGTAGAGTTGAGGATTTAAAAGAAGCTTTGCCAAGTGAGAGAGAGATGGTAAATGAAGTTTAAACTCTTATTTTTTTGATTTTAATAAAGTTAAAACTGGGGACAAGAAGAAAAAAAAATAAAGGCATAGGTGAATGATAGGAACAGAGAGTATGTTAAGTGCAAAGATAGAGGGAAAATTCATCTTCTAAGCTTGTTGCATTCTCAAGAATTTGTGCATATTAAAGATGAGGAGTAACTGAAGGACTGGGAAGAGTGGCATAGATTTGGTTGATATGAGAGGGAAGAATTTTTGAGTAATAGGTAAGAGATTATTTATGCACCAATGAAATTGGTTGCTTGATTATTCTATTTTGTCTTTTTCATGAGAAATAGGGTATATACATGGTGATAGGGATGTGAGAGTTAGAATCTTAGCCAGTGAAATTGGTACTGCTAGTAAGAGAAGGAACAGTTGAAAGCATGGTTGCCTATGTAATAGACCGGTATGAGTTTCCTTATTTTCTTATAATTGAACTTCTATTTTTGGAATTCTAGGGAAATCATCTGAAATTGTCAATGATTATAGGGATTTTGATTTTGAAATAAATCTCTAATTTGATTTTGTTATGTTTAATTAATCAAATTTTGTTATTACTATTGATAGAGTATTAGTGAATTGAATTCCATTCTAATTATTGCATTGTTGATATTATTTTTTTTATGTTTATTGGTTAATGAAAATGAATGTGTTTGTTGAATAACTTATATGTTAATTGTAGATAATTTTAAGAATTTTGTTTATGATTTTTCATTATGGAGATATAAAAGTGCACCCTATCTCTATTAGAGGTATATTTGAGGTTGAGATTATGGTTGCAGTAGTAGATAGCATGTAGGTGAATGCCATGAGCAAGGAATAGGGTTTTTATGGTGTGCAGGTAGAAATAAACATACTTGTGGACTTATGTATACTGCAATAGGGATGAATTTTAAAGTAGAACAAGTTATTTTTTGGTATTGTTGGTGAGATTATTACTTCAGCATTGTGGACCTATAGCTCCAATATTGGAAAGTTAAGAAGGAGATAATATTGTATAACAATTAGATGATATGGTAAGAAGGACAAAAGTGAGTGATTAGAGAAGGTGTAAAGCAAAGCAAGAGAAATTTTTCTTAGAAGTCTAAATTTTTGTAGAACAATAGAAAGTAGGAAGTTAAAGGCTGAGAGGTTGCTGACTTGGGGTTAAACAAATGGATACAATTTCAATTATGATATAATTGGAAATTATGTGTATAGACGAGTAAGGTGGGCATTGTTAATTGAATGTAACCTAAAACATAGGCAAAATCTTTCAAAGGTAAAGGGAAGGAGAAAGTGTAGCTAAAAGGTTATAAGAGAGCTATTTAACTGATTTAAGATTCTAGCCTATTATTTCTCTCATTTATTTTGGTTGTTTTGTTCATTTTTGGGTATGACTTAATGTAGGACGATGAACTAGATCAGCTATAAGGATGCAAACTAAAAGTACATAATAAATTAAAGTAGTTAAATAGGGATAGCAAAATATTGGTAGTATAAGAAATAATGTATTATAAGAATCAATCCTTGGAAATCTTTTTGATGAATGAATAATTGATTTTTGTTAGTTTTAATGATTGTTAATATATATAAGAGTTTGTATATATATAACAATAACAGAAGACATATAAAGTCAAAATAATTTAATGTATCTTTATGAATAAGTGGATTGCCCTTGAGATAGTTGTGGTGGCATGAGAGCAAATAATATGATAAAACTGCAAGAATAGAAAAGAAGGCAAATGAAGCTATAGCCAATATGCTAATTGAATGGTTCTTTTTGCATAATCGATTATATATTGGTTAAAATGTTTTTGGATATATGATGAGATACAAGTACATATGTTTAACAATATATTAAAAAATGATATAAGTTTGAGAATTTAAGATTATGATTGATTAGTAGTAGGCAAAAATAAATGAGGTGTAAAGTAAATTTTTTTAACCAAAATTGAGCAGACGGTAATACCATTAAGACTTAGGTTAGGATTGAGTTGGCATGCCGATGTTGGGTTGCAATATTACAGGGCATTATATATGCCTCAATTAGTAGCATGGCATTAGATATGCCTCTTTCTATCAGCTTGGCATTAGATATGCCTCTTTACAGACATAGGGCCCGAGGCCATAGCTTATATTAGTTTTGAGGTAGTCCAGCATATGTATAATTTACCCATTTATCCTACCAATAGCAAAAGTCCTAGTTTAGTATTGCCTATAGCTCTTAGTTGTAAATATGATGATATCGAATAAACTAAAATAAGATAAATTCAACTGAGAACTAACATATTTCAATAAGTGACTAAATCATTGCAATTTATAATTATGGTAAATGCAATAAGTGATTTATGTGTTATGAGTTGATTTTGAGAGCAAGTTGTGCCCAAAAATATTTAAAAGAATTTTTACTAGAAGGTATCCTGAGTTTGTGTTTTTAAATTACCATTCTTAAATTTTTATTCTATTTTTAAATTACCATTCTTAAATTTTTATTCTTACTTACAAATTGCCCATATGATATGAAAGGTATATTGCCAGTTATTGTATTTCTATTTGCATTTTTTTTGAAAATGAGCATATAATGAATTTTATACTATGACTAGAGTTGAGAGCACTAGAATGTTATTAAGTTTCTCCACTTAGATGGTTGTTTTGTTTTGTGTTGGGTGTAGTAAGGAATTCAAGCTATAAGGTTCAACAGACATCAAATCAACAACTAGCAAGGCAAATAATCTTTTTATTCTATATTTACATGTTGCTTATGTATGTATCTATACTTATACATGTATACAAGGTTAGAAAAGGTATGTTCCTAGTTGGTGTTTGAAACCTTACTATGTAAAATTGTAAAAAGACTATGTATGTTTTGGTTGGTTGACATATGCATGTACATAGATGTTGATACACTAGGGGCAGTAACTAAGTATCGATATAGTATTAACATATAGGTTAATTGTGAGGTTGTTGTAGAAATATAACGATAGGGTAACCGTGTAAAAATAATCCACTAATTGAAGGTGGTTTAGTCATGTCCTTAAGTTACAATAGATCACATGGTTTGATTCCACATAGATATTTTAAACATAGTGTTAAACTACTAGTAACACATACATTATTTATGTTTCAAGCTAGAACATCTAGCTGTCAAGGTCATATTACCTCATATTCTAAAAAAAAGAATATATATACACTTTTAATCCTTCATTCACCTTAAATATAACACCTAGTTATTTTGTTATTAGGAAGCATAACTTCTCTACTAGAGTTACTATATTCCATTATAGGTCTATTACATTTGATGGTATTAGAGCAGGTCATTCAATTTTAGGAAATTAAAGATAGGATTTGGTATATGCTGATATACATGCATATATACATATGATTAAGTTATTTGTGATGTTCTAATCAAGCAGCTTGATTTTATAGTGATATGTCTTCTAAAACCCCCTAATCTCCTTTGCAACCAAATAGAGATAAAGGAGTTAACAATCATGCTCTATCTAATCCCCCTAAACCACTGAATATACCCGAATAAATGGCGATGTACCAGCATCTTATGAAAATATTTAGAAGTATGGCCGTGGCAATCCCATAACCGGCTTCACCATAACTCTTTGTTGATAAACTAACAAAGTATGGGGCTGAAGTGTTTAAAAGTGGAAAAGGGGAAGATGCTACTGCAATAGAATACTGGTTGGAATCTACTAAGAGGATTTTGGAACAATTGTAGTTTACTCTTGCAAATAGTTTGGTATGTATGTTTCCTTGATGAAAGAGAAGGCTTATTAGTAGTGGTACACTACTATATGAACAACACAAGTAGAACAGTGGACTTGGGAATTTTTCTTGAATGAGTTTAAAAAGAAATACATAGGGGATGTTTATATAAAAGAAAAAAAAAAGAAAGAGTTCTTTTTAATTAAGGCAAGAATGTCCACAACAAATTATGAGAGGGAGTTTGTAAGACTCAATGCACAAGAGACTATTACAACAGAGGAAGTCAAATACAAATGGTTCACTCAAGGCTTGCATAGTAAGATACATAAGTTGTTGGCCATATATTCTATTAAAAATGTTCCTTTTTAGTAAATGTTGCTTTAAGATAGAGAAGGTGAAAGAAAAAGTGTGGTACCCTTTACCTAGTTCATTCACCAATCCCGAATGAGGAGCGACACACACAACTAGATATCCAAACTTATAGAAACTATTATAATTTAAAACCTTATTTGGAACCATTTTAACACTTTATAAAACTCTAAAAATGTGAATTATCAAATATCATTTTAGTGGATATACTATTGGGATCCTCATGTCAAAAATTCGGTAGTATAACGACTATCTGAGGACACTATCCCAAATAGTAACTTGCTAGAAAATACACTTCTATATAAATCCAACATCACATCTCAACTCTGTGATCCTTCTAAGCACTTTAACACTAACAATCTTGAATTCAATCATCAACATACAAGGAAGAGATATCATACAAGATAAAACTGCCCATGCATACTTAAATAAGTTTACAAGTTTACTTTAAGAATTACAAAACCATATACATCACAGATTAGGCCCAATCCCTTAGATTACATAAGAGTGCCTCTATTATGATACATCATTTAATATATAATAAAATAAACAAAATACCAAAAGGAATCTTTCTCTTGATTTGCTTGTTAATATTGAGGCTTTGACTCTAATTTATTCTATGGCCTATGAATCGCAAAAGCAATGATACGCCAAGCATAAAGCTTAATAATGTATACAATATAATATGCTAACACACACATGCACAGTTTGTTTATTTTTCATTATACCATATGCATTATTGTATTCATAGAATTATGAAGGTACCAATATGCCATTATAATTATGTGATGTACATATTACATGGCAATAATAGTTACTCATTTTTAATCTCATAATAGGAAAAATACATGCTTCATAAGATCCTTCTGTATCATAATTCATTTTTTCACATTACTTATTAATTATTCCTCATCTTATTTATGTTAATTATTCGATTTGCCCATACTCAAGAGACATAGTCTTAATACTGGATAATGAGAATCGTTGGCCATTGAAGCTTGGCAGTGATCCTAAAGGTTTGACTTTGATCCAAAGATCTAATACAATGACCTAGAGGTCTAATACAATAACCTAAATATCTAATATAGTGACTTAAAGGTCTAATATAAAAATAATGGCCCAAAGGCAAATAAGGTGGCTCGGAGGCCTTAATATAAACATCAAAGTGCCCTAGTAGTTGCTAATCCCCCTAGTTGAGCGGTTAACCTATCTAATCTAGGTTGTGTACATCATATAGGCATTAATCTTTATTTTTGTTTCACACAATTAAGTAGACTTTAACATTTATTGTTTTCTAGCTCATGATTATATTACATATGTCATTAGAATTTATCATGCCTTATCAATATTATGGATGCATAGAGCATCTCTATTATTCATTGGACCATTATAAAGTTCTCATCATCATAGACGTATAAGTTATATCCACATAGGCCATTCATCCATAATAGACATATAATGTCTTAATGAGTCATATATTCATTATGTAATAATAATATCATCTTAGTTTCACTAACACCAATTACATATAGCTAATCTTTTTAATACTTTATGTCATTTAACATAGTTATACAATCACATTATGCTCTTAGCATTAAAGCATACCTCATTTCTCTATTCTAAGCCATTTGGCCATAGGGTTATGCAACATGTATTTCTCAGACATCAGGCCAACCAACCTTGACAATGTGATATTTTCATCCTTTACATTAGATACATATTGTATAGTTTAGTCAATATGTAAGCATTGTTGTCTCAAAATTAAACCATATGTATTATAATAACTTTACCATTACCAATTTCACATAGAATTTTGGCCTTAGCATGTTCATGCTTAAAAAATCAATTATTTCATGCTTAATTACATAGTAACCTCACATTTTATGCCTTTTTTTAGCATTATCATTTTTCCAATGCATTTTATTTGCATAACATCATACCACTAGCTTAATATTTACATACTTCTTTCAAAAGTCATTCAGTGCTTATTATTAACCATAGGCACCTGTTTTGGTCAAGCTCATATGTACCCAATTCATCCTTTATTTCATACATTAATTTTACTTTAATATCTCATATCATGCATTTACATCATTTTATAGCTAACAAGCTGTTTGATTTACTTAATTATTCTATGTGCTTAATATAACTTATAAATGAATTGAGTGTCTTCTTGTATCTACCATTAGCCATACCATTTATTTAGGCTAGGATACTTAACTTGAAACCAAATACTTATACATGTTAATTATATACATTTCATCATAATCAAGGCAATATTAAGATTATACATTATCATCATGTCATTAGTTACATATGTCACATAATTTAACAAAAAAACAATGCCACTTATCCTTACCTTAGGCTATACACATATTTTGGCTATTAAGCAATATCACCATTAACATCATGATTTTTCCTTTTGTTGCATAATACCATATCAACTTAGCTTTATAAATCATCTTTTAGGCTATAATTAGGATCATACACCACTAAGTCATTTAGTGATCTTAACACTTGCTCACTTTTTTAGCATAGATGACACACACACATGCCACCTTAATATGGGTTTTAGCTATCATGCATAACTGACATTACAAACACATTAACTTTTTATAAGGCATCATTTACACATGTATTAACTGGCATTTAACTACTTAAAGTCATTTCTCATCAATACACATCATTTACACATATTTTAAACCATGGAAATCACACACAATGCATGTGAATCATTGAATACACTTGTAATATGATCCAAAATACGTCTAAGAGCCTTTCAACCCCTAAGAGACCTTAGAAAAATATAAGATCAAAGAAACAAACCATTTCTCAAAAATAGGTTACTATTAACCATAGTCTTTTTCTCTAAATTTCTTTAACATCAACCTTTATTCTTGTAGCACTTATCATAATCAAGCTTTGATCTTAGAGATTTAATGTTTGGATGAGTAAAAGTGAGGGAAGTAGAAAGAAAAAATAGAGGGATGAAGGAGGTAGGTGGCATCAGCTAGAAAGGGAGAAGAAGGGGAGAAGATGATACACTATTGGGCTTTGACCAAAAAAGAAGACTTTGACTCTTTTAAAGAGTTATAAAATCTAATGGCCCAAATGTGATCTCTTTAAGTCCTATGGCTCCTTTTAATCTAACCCATTCTCCATCTCTTTAAAATCTCTTCCTCTCATCTTATACCTAAAAATACACTTTTAAAATCCCAAAAAACTTATTACAATATAACCTAAAAGCCTAAAAAAACTCATGCTTGAAAAACCCACAAAATAGAATAAAAATAACATTTGTAGCTTTGTTTGATTATTATAAATAGTTCTTGATATCATAAAAGTCCAATTCTGGTGTTAACAGACTATTTGAAATATTTAAGTATTAGATTGTATCAATTTTGGGTCAGTTTGAGTAAAAACAAAATAGTTTACAGCTTAGTTTACACTAGGTCACTATTCATGAGACATTACTATAAAATCTTTACTCTTATTTTTAACCATCTTAATGACTTTATTTTCTTTTCAAATTTTATCCAAAATTATATTATGACTAATACTTCCATTCAATCATATTAGTGTGATCCGGGTCTTGAGAAATACTATTCACTTCTCAAGAAGTACTATTCATAACCCTGGGATTCTCTGGTGTTATAAGAAGATCAATTTTGGTGGTAGAAGGGACAATAAAAAAGGGGATGAGGGCAAGTTTAGCAGTCACAAGGAAGTGGTAAGAAGTTTAAGATTTCTTTAATGGGAGTTTCTAGTTAAGGGAAGCCACAATTGCAAAAGGGGTATTCTAGATTAATAATTAAGTAAAGGCAATAAATTGCCATATCCATAGGTAGTGTAGAAAGAATAGGAAGGGAGATCTTCCTTATATGTAATCAGTGTAACAAGTGACATTTAAAGACATGTAAGAGAGGTCTAAAGGGGTTTTATAGGTGTGGTTCTATGGAGTATTTCTTAAGGGACTACACTCAAGCGAACGTAGCAGTTGGTGTTCCTTCAGAGAGGTTAACCATAGGGTCTGAAAGAGGTAAAGGCAAGGGCAAATAAGAGATTAGTATTGGTGGTCAGAAGATAGTTTTGGAGACTATGGAGAAACCTAAGGTAAAGGCTCTAGCTTGAGTCTATGCCACTAGAGCTAGAGAAGAATTAGATGCTTTAAATGTCATTTAAGGTATTTTTTCTATACTTGGAGTTAATGTACTTACTTTGATTGATCCGAGTTTGGCATATTTGTATATATGCATACTTGCTAGTCTTGAAGATCAATTATTGGCTAAAACTGTAGCTTATGATATTATGTTGACAAATCCCATAGGAAGTAGTGTCATAACAAATCAAGCAATAAAGGTTTGTCTAATCATAGTGAATAGTAAGGTGTTTCGAGGTAATTTCATTAAATTGCCCTTCTGAGAATTTGATGTAATTTTGAGAATGGATTGGTTGTCAAGGTATCATGTTATTATGTATTGTAAGCACAAAACGATAACACTTAAAGGTAGTTATGTTGTAACATAAGGAGAGAAATCTAGTATGGGTTTAAACATCATTTCAACATCCACAGTAAAAAGATAAATGTGAAAAGGGCACAAAGCCTATTTCATATATGTTGTGGAAGCCAAGAAAAAAAAGCTTAGTGTTTTATACATTTTAACTATGTGTGGCTTTTTTGAAGTATTTCCTAAGGACTTGCCTAGCTTATCACCGGATAAAGAGGTGGAATTTGGTATTGAGGTAATATCGTGCACTGCACCTATGTCTATTGCACTATATAGAATAACGCCTATAGAGTTTAAAGAATTAAAGGTCCAGTTGTAAGAATTGTGAAATAAAGTATTCATATGCCGTAATGTGTCGCCATGGGGTACTCTTGTATCGTTTATAAAGAAGAAAGATAGGACACTATGACTATGTATCAATTATTGACAATTGAATAGGGTAATTATCAAGAATAAATATCCATTGCCTAGAATTGATAATTTGTTTGATTAGTTGAAAGAGGCCATAATATTCTCAAAGATTTACTTAAGCTATTACTAGATAAAGAGAAGGAAATTTGATACACCTAAGACAACTTTTAAGAGTAGGTATAGACATTATGAGTTTTAGTCATGCCATTTGGGCTGACTAATGTTCTAGCAACATTTATAGACCAAATGAATAGACTATATCATCCATGCCTAGATTAGTTTATGGTGGTATTTATTGATGATATTCTAGTTTACTCCAAGTTTAGAGAGGAACATGATGAGTATTTAAGAATAGTGTTACAAACCTTGAAGGACACATAATTGTATGCAAAATTTAGTAAGTGTGAGTTTTGGTTGGGAGACATATCATTTTCAAGGCATGTAATATTAGTGCAAGGTATTCAGATAGATTTTAAAAAGATAGAGGCTATAATAGAATAGAAACCTCTAAGAAATATCACTGTAGTTAGAAGTTTTTTAAGTTTAGCTCAGTATTACAAGAGATTTGTTAAGGGTTACTTAATAATAATGGCACCTTTCACTAGATTATTAAGAAAATATGTGAAATTGAGTAGACAGAGAAGTGCCAAACTAGTTTTGATCAACTCAAATCCATGTTAATGAACACTTTGGTCTTACCCAATTAGAATTGGGCAAGGCTTTTGTGATATCTAGTGATACCTCACATCATTGCCTAAGATGTGTATTAATGCAAGATAGAAGATTAGTTACTTATGCATCTAGATAGTTAAAAGCACATGAACAAAACTACCCTATTCATGATCTAAAATTAACAACTATAGTTTTTGCCTTAAAAATATAGAGGCATTATCTTTATAAAGAGAAGAGTTATGTGCATATAGATCATAAAATTTTAAAGTATTTACCCTAAGGCAAAGAAGGTGGATAGAGTTGTTGAAGGATTATGATTGTGCTATTGGTTATCATCTGAGAAAAGCCAATGTAGTAACAGATGCTCTCAAAGGAAATTCCATGTTAGGTAAAATATCTAGGTTAAGTAATTTGATATTTTTGGGAATTATGTGTTTAGGTTGTAAATGATAATGATAAGATTTTATTTATGTGTAGTGGTTATAGGCAATGAATACTCATTTAACATTAACACTTAGTGGGCTTTTGTTGGTAGAACTAATGGTTAAACCTTCTTTGCTTTAATAAGTATGTGAAGCACAAAAAAAAGATATTGAGCTAATAAGTAAGATGCGACAAGCTCAAAGGGAGGAAATGTCACACCCCGACTTTCAATCCAATTGTTCATAAGGATAAAATTGGAATTAGAAGAAAAGTAGGGAATGACATAGACGTATTGATTGAGTAGAGTCAGTTGGTGTGAATAGCAGAGCAAAAAACAACCGAAGCATAAAATGGTAAATACATAAAATGACTAAAGGCAAAATTGAAAATGCATAATTACAGGCCTAAAGATAAGTGGAATAAGTGAAAAGGGTGGCTAATAGAAATATGACATGTAGAGTACATGAAAAAGTGGAAAAAATAAGGTTCAAGAGTCAGTCCTAGTGTATAGTGACATTGGGCCGTGAATAGTATATCCTAGGCCCAATTTGAGTTGAACATACCAA
>CANXYI011105423.1:0-11449 GCA_948208565.1 Hura crepitans | reverse complement strand
CTACATGATTGGTAATGATGGCAATTGAATAAAGATATGAACTTAAATGATTAAGTTAACCAGATAGAATAGGAAGGAGTTACTTGCATAACATGACATTGTAAATTATAGCACATAAAAAGTAAAATAATAATAACACTATATGGAAATAATCCTATTAAATATTTAACTATGTATGTGCCATTATATGTGTGAATAAGGGTTGTCAAAATTTACGATGGGTGACTTAGGGGAAGTAGCATTCCTTGTTTATTCCTATCGAGAATTGGCAAGTGGTTTTGCATTAAGTTGTATAAGAGTGGGTTTAGGCATTCCTAGGTATACTATACATGAGTGCAAAGGTTTAGGATTTATATTTGTGATAAAGTTATACTGCATAAAGCACATAAATTATTTTCTATATAGTGATACATGATGATTGAATGAACACCACCTAAATACATCGAAGAGGTGGCTAATTATGCTCCACCACCATCCACAGTCTAAAAGTTAGTGTGGCCACGCACGAACCAAAGTGATGCTGCCCTCCAGCCACTACCAAAGCCATAACCCCAAGTTCAGGATTCATCGGCATTATTACCGCTGGTAGTAAAACTATTGAGATACACTGGTGCTCTACCACCTCTAGCTCCCATAACACCTCCAGCACTCCTAACAACATTATAGAAAATTTATTTGGAATGGATGAAAAAGATAGGAGTAGTGAACTTCTTAAGTGTAAGAGAGGATGATGTTGCGAGGGCAAAATATTAGTTGGAGTGGACAATGAGAGTTTTAGAAAATTGGCGTGTACGGAGGAAGAAAACCTAAAATGTACCACCTCTCTCCCTTAAAAAAAAGCCTCCCACTAGTAGGACACTACAAAGAGAAGAAAGGCAGTGATGGAGATCACTTGGGAGTACTTTCTAAAAGAGTTCTGTAAGAGATATATCCTAGAGTCCTATAAGGATAAGTGGAGATAAGAATTCCTAGAATTTAAATAGGGGTAGAGATTAGTGTTAGAATATGAGAAGGACTTTACCCGTTTGAGTAGATATGCTAAGGAGTTCTTGCCTACTAAGGAAGTACACTACAAGAGGTTCGAAAAGGGCCTCAAAGTCAAGCTGCAGATGCAAAAGATGAGAGACTTTTCAGCATTGGTGGCTATAGCTTATGACATAGAGGAAATGTTCTAGGAAAAGAGGGAACTATTTTAGATGAAGAGAACATTTGCAAGTGGCTAGTTAAGTTTAGCTTTAAGAGTGGGCAAAACACAAAGGGAGTTATAGCTTGTGTAACCATCTTAGAGATAGTCAGGATAGTAGTCCTAGAGGCTAGCCCATGCTGAGAGGTCAAGTCCATCTATTCCTTCTAGGCCTTGACCATCACAACATGCCTCAAGTGACCTAGTATCTATAGCAAGAAGTACACCCCAATATGTTGGAGTGGCAATAGGAGATATTAGGGGTAGTGCTTGTAGAATACGAGAGGAAGTGCTATGTATGTGGAGCTCGAGACCACTTTTAGTGGGATTTTCTTTAGAGACAACCTAAGGCCAAATAGACTCAGGCATCAACTATGATAACACCTAGTAATGGATCAAGATAGATAAGATATGAGCAGTTGAGAAGTAATCAGTGGATGAGATCGAAGGCTAGAGCTCCAAGACAACAGTATGCTATCCGTGCATAAAAGGAACTTGAAGAACTAGACACCATTGCTAGTACCTTTTATTTCTTTGATGTACCTACGCTAGCTTTAATATATCTTAGTTCCACACATTCTTATATTAATAGCACATAAGCCTGAGATAAGGGACTAGAACCAAAACCTATAGACTTTTTCATTCAAGTGAGCAACCTAATTGGGCATAGTGTGATGTTGAATACAATTTATAAACCATGTACTCTGATAATCTAAGACCAAACACTTTCAGTAAACCTGATTGAACTTCCCTTTCATTAGTTTGACATCATACTAGGTATGGACTGGCTATCAAAACATAAAGCAATAATTAATTATGAGGGAAAATGGTTGAGTCTATGGACAATAGATGGCTAATAAGTAATAATTGTAAGTAAAAGAAATTCTCTATCAAACATCATTTTGACCATTATAGCTAGACAACTCATTCAAAAAGGAAGTAAAGTATATTTACCAGATATGGGGGAGAGTAGTAAAATAACACATAACCTTGATTAGATACTAGTGGTATCCAAATTCCCAAATGTATTCTAGATGAACAACCAAGATTACCGCCATATTGAGATTAAGATTTCGAGACTGAGGTATATCCTGGCACAACCCAATTGTCCATTACTCTATATTGCATGCCACCTACAAAATTGAAGCAGTTGAATATGCAGTTATAAGAAATATTGGATAAAGGTTTCATTAGGCATAGTGCTTCACCTTGTGGAGCACCCATTTTATTTATGAAAAAGAAAGACAGGTCGTTTTTGCTGTACATCGATTATAGGTAACTAAATAAAGTAATAATCAAGAATAAATATCTATTGACTAGAATTGATGACCTTTTTGACCAATTGTGGTGCCAATACCTTTTCCAAAGTAGATCCAAGGTCAGGGTATCATCAGTTGAGGATTAAAGAATCTGACATCCTTAAAAGTGCCTTTAGGACTCAATATAGGCATTATGAGTTCTTAATGATGGCATTTGGGCTCACTAATGCCTAACAACCTTCATGGACCTAATGAACTAGATTTTCAAACCTTATTTCAATCAGTTTGTCTTGGTGTTTATAGATGACATTTTGGTGTATTCTAGGACTCAAGAGTAGAGAGGAAGTTGTATGCTAAATGAGTAAATGTGAGTTATGGTTGGAAAAGGTAGCCTTTTTAGGCTTTATTACCTCAGCTAAAGGTATTAAAGTTGACCTGAGTAAAGTTAAAGCTGTGTTGGAGTGGAATCCTCCTAGGAACATGACTAAGATTCCTAGCTTTCTAGGATTGACAAAATACTATCGGAGATTTGTAAAGGATTTTTTGATGGTTGCAGCTCAATTGACATGACTATTAAGAAAGGATATGAGGTTTGAAAGTGATGATAAATGCCAATCCATTTTTAACTTGTTAAAAATGATGTTGACAGAAGCTCATACTCTTACTCAACCGAAACAAGGAAAAGAGTTTGTGATATATAGTGATGCCTCACATAATAGGCTTATTTGTGTTCTAATGCAAAAGGCAGGGTGATTGCATATGCCTCTAGACAATTAAAGCCTCATGTGAAGAATTACCCCATATAAGATCTAGAGCTAGTTGCCATTGCATTTACATTAAAGTTGTGGAGACATTACTTGTATAGAGAAAGGTGTTATATCTACACTATCCTTAAAAGTTTTAAGTACCTACCCACCTAGAAGGAATTAAACCTCAAGCAATAGTGATAGATAGAGCTAATCAAGGATTATGATCGTTTAATCAATTACTATCCTTGAAAGGTGAATGTGGTTATTGATGCCCTAACTAGGAAATTTATTGCTAGTTTGAAACTTATGCATGCCAGGGTGTTGTACATAGCAAAAGATGTAATGTTGGCTTAATTACAGATTAAGCCTTATTTTAAGTAGCAAATAAATGAGGCTCAGTTGAGAGACGAACAGATGGTGTGGACCTTGTGTAGTGTCAAAGAGGGGAAGATGACAAGGTTTGAATTAGGTGTTGATGGAATCTTATATTACCAAAACCAAGTTATGTGTGCTGAAAGTTGATGAATTAAGAACATAGATCTTGAAGAAAGCACATGAAGCTCTATGCTTCACCCACCTAAGAAGCACAAAGATGTACCTAGACCTAAATCCCCCCTATTAGTGGATAAGAATAAAGTAGGATATAGCTAAATATATAGCCCGGTGCTTGACTTGTCAACAAGTGAAAGTTGAACACTAGGTTCCTTTTAGATTGTTACATCTAATAGCAATACTAGAATGGAAATTGGAGAATATCACCATAGATTTTGTGAAGGGGTTACCACTAACCAAAAGTAAATGCGATGCTGTATGGGTGATAGTGGATAGATTAACCAATTGCTCACTTGATTATGTTAATGATGGTTTATTCCTTAGAGAAACTTGCTTAACTCTATATTGATGATATCATACAGTTGCACGAAGTACCAGTAGCTATTATTTTAGATCGAGATCAGAGATTTACTTATAGATTTCAAAAGAAGCTATAGAAAGCATTGGGTACTCAATAGATGTATAGTATAACATTCTATCCTTAGATGGATAGACACTTAGAGTGAGTGTAATACCTATGTTTTGAGGCTCTGTGAATAACGCCACTAGGTTTGAGGAGGTGTGCCCAGTGTTCGGGGTCATTTGCATGTAAATTGAGATAGTGGCACTGATCATGAAACTTTAAGGGGCTTAAACTTGATGAAAAATGCAAAATTTTAAAATTTAGCAGAACCAATAATTCATTCCAAACTATAATCTACCCATCTATGTAATAAAAATTTTTCAAGCCAAGAATGACCTAGATGTGGCTAAACAAACTTGAGAATATCGAACCCCGAAGATAAAAAAATTCCACTATTTTAAATTCTAAGGTTGTTTGGGAATTCACATAATTTTTGTAGTTAGCATGCAAATCAAGGTAGTTTGAAAACTATCCTATCAATGGAATTTGGCCATTAAAATTTACGAGCATATAGAAGGGATTAAAATAGGAATTTTAAAACAAATGGTGTAATTTTTTAGGTTTGTGTGAATTTTGGTGAATTTTTAAAGTTTTGCTTAAAATTGAGTCATTTCAGGATAATTTGGGTGGTTGCGGGATCCACTCATACCATGACATCTAGCTTAGGGCCCATGCCAAGTGGCAAAACCACTTGACAAGTGGACAATTCCATTAAATAAAAGAAGAATATTTTTTCTCCTTTTCCTCCTCGAACTGATGCCATTGTGGGAAAAATAGCCAATTTCATCATCTTCTTTATCTTTATTTAGGAAATAAATTCCACTTAAAATCATCCTTTTGTGTTAGGGTAATTATAGAAGAAGAATCATAGCAAAATGAGCTTTCAAGAATTAATTAAAATTATTAAAAGTGCAAAAGGTCATACAGCTTTCCAATAAAGGCAGCATGCTTCCAAGGTGAGTTTTCATGGGTTTTCCTTGAGATTTCTTTGCTAAAAATGGGTATTTGAGGTGCATGACATATGTGGGAATGTGTTTTAGTGTCTTTTTTATGTGTGTAAAGAGGAGAAAGGGCTTGAGGAAAGGAAAAGAAGCTAACGTGTAGGGAGGCTGGATATTTGATGTTTAAAGGCCTTAAAGTAGGGGCCATTTTCTCCCTTGTCAATTGAGGTATGCAAACCTTAGTATTTTTCTCATGCCAAAGGGGTTTTAAGGGCTGGAAATGTGCTCTAACAATAGGTAGTTTGAGCCTCAATTGATTGGTAGTTAGGTGTTAAATGGAAACTTGTAGTGTAATGTGTAATTAATGTGGGGAATGAAAACTTTGGCTAGTCATGTGTGGTTCTATTATTGGCCGAGAGGTTTGGGTCCATGGGTAGACATGTGTATGTTGTTAAATGGCATTACAATAGTTATAACATTGAATTACAATGAATTTGTATGTGTATGGCTTAGAAAGGGCACGGTAAGCACAAAAAAAAGTGAGTACCCGAGAGTATTAGTAAGGGGCATATAGTTGTGTTTTGTTTGATCTGGTGAGGAAATGATATTTAAAGTCTTAAATAAATGAGTATATATGTAGGTGTTTAAATGTATGAGTGTTTTTTATGCTTGAGTAAGGAATAAGTCTATGGATAATTGCATATGGCCGAGACATAACATGGGCCTAGAGAGGCCTAGGTAGCATGAAAATGAACTATTATGGGTGTGTAAGTGTTGTAGTCAAGTAAAAGCATTTTATAATATGAGTATGGTGAAGGAAATACTTGGTTTAAATGTGTACATCATAGTACCCAAGAGCTACACTAGTGGAATTAGAATGAAAACGTTAGTATATAACATGTATGTAATGTGGATGCATGATAGGGTATAATTGTATGAGCTATGTTTAGCTTAAATGGTTTAGCATGAATCTAGTTAATGTATATAATTAAAATACCATGAAATAAGATTAAGAATTGGCTTGTAATATGGCTTCAAAATGAACTTGAACTTGACTAGAAGTGGCTTGAAAAGTGGCTTGTAAAGTGCCTTTACGGGCTATGATTTTGATTAAACAATGTGCCTATGAATTATGTTTATCAGGGCTATATTCTGTGATTATATAGTATGGCCTCTATGCCTATGCTTTGGCCTTAGAAATGGGCTTGTGATTGTGTGGCTTAGGGCCCATGAACCTTGTGTAAATAATGGTGAAAACTGCACTGAAAAAGGCTAAGAAATAAACATAAAAAGGGTTATTGAAACTTGACGTAATGATCTATAATTGAATAAAAAATACCACTAGACAATAAATGTCAAATATTTCAAAAATAATTATGGAATAAAATCAAGCATAATATATCTTTACTATTGGTAATTATTATCTTTGAAAATACTTTTGAGAAATTACCAGGTACATTCAAATTGTGTCCATACCAAACTGGGTTAAAATTGAACTGTACTATAAAATTTATATATGTTTGTTATTCACTTAATAATATTATAAGAAGTAATTTTGTAAAGAAATAAACATAAATTGAGTTATATGCATCATTATTTAAACACCTACTAGATGGGTTGACATGTCAACTTAGGGATTTTAGCAGCTGCTACATTGTTTGATTTTAAGGTATGGTCGGGACAACAGTCTAGGTCTATAGTGGGGCCAATGTACTAGTCTATTAGACATACAATTGTCTACATTTGCCTCTTAATGCTACTTACTTAATTTTGTTAGTGCAACAACGTAGGTCTCAGAGGACAACTACACTAGTCTGTTACACAAACTAGTATACTAGGTTAACCTAGTTATGCCATCACTAATTTTTAACTAAGGCTAATACAGCAGCCAATTTCTTATAGTGCCACTCTATTAGTCTATTAGACAGACCAGTCTGTTAAACATAACACATCATGTTATCTACACCTTTAGTGCTATGACTCAACAAGGTCGATATAGCTATCGGGGTCTAGAATATGGATCATTACACTAATTTATATTCCCTTTAGGTCCAGTGTATGTTAGTGTTGTCTTACTAGTCGAGCTAGGTAAATTAGGAAAATAAGCAAAATATGAATTACACTAGGAGTAATAAGTTTTAAAATGTGTAATTAAGCATGATTACCTGAATGATACTACAAAAGGTGTACCTAGGGGTATTTTGGTAATTTGTACATAAGCAGTACTCATTAGCTTTATTAGTAAAGATTGTCCATGCTATTTTTAATAATGATTTAACAAATATTATTTATTTGGGTGAAAATGATTAACTAAATGATTTACTGACAAGAACTCATATAAGGGTATTTTGGTAAATTTTCACATAATTATTTTTAATTGAACCTAATAACTAAAGTACAATAATATTAAGACCATATATGTATGAATATACTACTTGACATGTTTTAAATGCTTGAGTTCACCATTAAGTATATTATATACTCAACATACTTGTTTTGGTGCATAAGTAATAAGAACAGAGACGTAGCCTAGTGAAGTATGCAGTGGAGTTCAAAGGTTATTCATCAGAAGGTTGCTAATGTAAATTTTGTATAGTCTTTCACTCTATGTACTTAGGTGGGAAATTGGTGCTATATGTATAAAGGACGCATAATGTTATTATATAGGTGCAAACTATGTTGTAATAAGCAAATTATCAATCCTTTTAAGAATGTATGGCTTTTATTAATGATGTGTGAGCCTAAGTCTCTACTTTGTGATTTTTCTTGATTGTGGCTTGAGGATTATGTTGATGTTTGATAGAGAGATGATGTTAGGTTGATACCTATGGGACTAAAAATGTCTAGAGGATGTTGAATTGTGTTATAAAAGTGTTTTTACATGTTCAAATATTTAGATAATAAATCGGATAACCATTGTGATGCTAGATTTTAGGAAATACCTGATTGACTTGTAATTAACCAATTATGGCATGAATAATATGGTATGACCCTAAGTAATGTATAAGGATAAACAAAAACAAATTTGGAGTCGAATAGAGCTAAATATTACAAAATAAGTAAAAGTTAAATGAATGAGCATGGGAGAAATTTCAAGATCGGTGACTTAACAGGAAGTGCACTGCTTATTAGGTTCCTTTGGGAATCTAGTAGTAGGTGTCATAGCTAGTGATAAAGGTGTTAGAAGATACACTACATATTTATGTAATGTAGTGCAGAGGGAATTAGGATTAATATCTATTTTTGGTTAAATTTACTTATAATAAAAGTAATCAAGCTAGCTTAGGAATAACACCTTATGAAGCAATATATGGTAGATAGTGTAGAACTCCCCTTTGTTGGAGTGAAGTAGGGGAAGGGAAGATTATGAGATTCGACTTGATTAGAGATGCAGAAGAGAAAGTCAACATCATAAGAGATAGATTGAAAGCCACCTCAGATAAACAAAAATCATATACAGATTTAAAATGGAGAGATATGGAGTATTAAGTTAATGAACAAATATTCTTAAAAGTGTTACCATTAAATAAGATGCTTAGATTTGGTAAAAATAGAAAACTCAGTCCCTAATTTACTAGGCCTTATGAGAAAATAGAACATATGGGATCCTTTGCATATAGATTGGCATTACCTTCTGAGCTACAATAAAACCATAATGTTTTTTTCACATATCGATGTTAAGGCATTACTGATCGAATGCATTCCATGAGATAGCTATATAAGAGATACAACTACAACTAGACTTAACGTATGAAGAAAAACCAATACAGATCCTGGATAAAGAAGTAAAGTCGTCGAGAAACAAGTTAATCCCTTTAGTGAATGTGCTATAGAGACACCATAAGACCATTGAAGTCACATGGGAGAGCGAAGAATAGATGACAGCATAATACCCGTATTTATTTATAACACCTATAAGTCGAAGTTTCATGAATAGTACCTCTGAGGCCTGAATAGTGCTCCTTGTGAGCTAGGCCACCTTAATAAGGCTAGAAAGGGGTGTATTAGTCATAAAACTTTTACGGGCTAAGAAATGGACAAAATAAAATAATTTAAAATTCAGCAAAAGCAATAAAGCATTTCGGGTTAGGAACTAGTGAATAATGACATAAAATGAGTTTATACTACGATAGTCCCAAGATGTGCTCGGATGAACTTGAAAATGCCGTACCTTAAATCTCAAAAATTCCAATCTACATGGGGCTAAAGAAATTTTAATATTTTAAGGCCATCTGATATTTATTTAGAATATCTTATTTTAGTGATTGAATAGTAACCATAGTTGCTGATGGAATTTTGACTTCAAATTTTATAGGTCTCTTAATGGCACTAATTAAGGAATTTTAAAACTACAATTACTATTTTTAGAGGTCTAAAGGAATTTCTATGAATTTTTGAAGTTTAAGGAAAAATTAGGAAAAAATGGACTGTTAGATCACCATGTGTCATGATCTAAGCCGTCTACCCCACTAATATAAAGGGTGTGCACTTATAGTGGTGCCACATGTGCCAAAACCACCTCCCACCGCTCTCATCTCCTTTAGGCCAATGCTATTACCTCTTTCTCTCTCCTCCCATTTTTGCTTGACTTCTTCCTTAATTTTAGCCTATTTTTCCTAAATTTTATATGGTTCTTAACCTCCATAACCTTCTGAAGCTATTCCAATTGACAAAAATAAAAAATAAAGGCTAGAAAGTGTGATATTGACACTTGATTAATAGTGTCAAAATTGGGTTTAAGTGGTTTTATCCCAATTTTTATTTTTATTTTAGGTAGCTTAAGTAATTTTAAGAAATTCCATGGTTTTAGATTCCAAATTGGAGTTATGTAGAATTTTTAGCAATTTTTCTAAGGTAAATTTGGTTACATTTAAGTTAAAGAGAAGGAATTGAAGGAGAACCCCATTCATGACCTTGAAGTGGTGGAAAAAGGGTTGTTCTCACACCCTAGGTATGTTGACTTGAAACCATTAATGTATGCCATGTGATTTTGTTTGATATTTTATGTGTGACTGTGTATGGAAATTGTAAAAACTATGAATTTGTATGGAATTGATGTAAATGGATGACATAGTTATGTTAATTGCATTAAAACAAGCTTGTATGCATGAATTGGGTGAGAGAAAATAAGTGTAGCCATGTGTACATGGCTTGGCCAAATGGTGTACATTTGTTAAATGTAAAGTGTGTGCATGTATATGGCATGTTATATGTGGCATTAACATGAAAATGAGATAAAACACATGGTAGGAATTTGAATGAGAATTATAAGATGAATTGAAAAGTAGTTTGGTGAATTATGACATAAATTGTTGTATTGTTGTGATACATGGAATGGTGGTTATTATGTCAGACTAATGGCATAAGCATGAGAGACCAATTGATAATCAAGATGATATGTAATGGTTAGAGAATCACTAAAGTCATGTTTCATATAAGTAGTGACATGGAAATCATGATTGTAAGAAATGACAAAATGAATAGTAACTTAAGGAAAAATAACCAAATGAATTGTCATTTTATAGAAAAAGGCCAAAAATAGGAAAAAGATGTATAAGTGTACTAAAATGATAATGTAAGTTGTTAGTGACATGACATTAGATGAAAGATAATTACTAACTAAATAACTAAAGAATTTATAATGACATGGCCAATCAATTAGACACCCACTGGATAGGTTTATTAGTCAACTAGAGAGTTAGTAGATGCTAGGCAAGTCGATTCTTCTTGGATCACTATTGTTTGATGAGATTACAAGGGTAGTGACTGAGCTTCTAAGGTTAAACCCTGCACACTAAGGTATTGGGTGGTATATATGGTTGATTCTTATAACCCATTGGATTATTTTTATATTGGGAGGTCCCACGGGGCTGATTCTTGCTATCCACTAGTACTATGTTGGAGTTATTGATTGAGGTATTGGGAGGTCCCATGGGGCTTGTCCCTACTATCTATCTTGTAGATATTAGGAGATCCACAGATTGATCTATGCTATCTACCAGTCTGGTATTGAGAGGTTCTAGTATACTGATCCCTTCTATCGAACTAGGTAGGTGCAGCTACCGAGGCTTAAAATTTAGGCCACTGCATAGTATAGATCCTGCTATCTGGTGTCTTAAAGTGTAGTTTATCTATTATGGGCCTGAATGATAATGTATTTAAATAAATATACTACTACATGATTGGTAATGATGGAAATTAAATAAAGATATGAACTTAATTGATTAAGTTAACCAGATAGAATAGGTACGAGTTACTTGTATAACAAGACATTGTAAATTATAGCACATAAATAGTAAAATAATATTGACACCACCTAAAAATAATGCTAGTGTCTATTTAACTATGCATGTGCCATTATA
>CANXYI011105395.1:5000-10784 GCA_948208565.1 Hura crepitans | reverse complement strand
TGGCTGATAACACATGTGATGGGTCCGATCTATATCTCCTAAGAATAGGCACTTGGAATACATTGTGCATCTACTGTAGCTAAAGAGGTAAAGCTAGTCTATAAACCACTGGTCCCATAAGTTTAGTTATCTCGTACAGACTAATGAACCTTGGACTTAGCTTACCTTCCTTGTTTAATTGTAAAACCTTCTTCTATGGAGAAACTTTGAGAAACACCTTATCTTCTACATCATATTGGATACCATTCATTTTTTAAGTCTGTATAAGACTTTTGTCTATCAAAAATAGCTTTCAGCTGGTCTCTAATAATCTTCACTTTCTTTTTTTTATCATTGATCAAATCTAGCCCCATAAGCTTATTCTCACATAGTTCGCTCAACATAAAGGAGTTCTACATCTCTTCTTATATAAGGCTTTGTAAGGAGCCATGCCTAGGCTCACTTAATGACTACTATTGTAAGCAAACTCTACCAATAAAAGATAATAGTATTAACTTCCCTTAAACTCAATGGCACACTTTCTTAACATGTCTTCAAGAACCTGAATGACTCTCTGTAATTGACCATTTGTTTGTGGATGAAATGTTATATTAAATCTAAGTCAAGTTCCTAAAATATTAAGAAGCTTTTACTGAAACCTTGAGGTAAATCTTAGATCCTAATAAGAAATAATGGATAACAGCATACCATGTAATTAGACAATCTCACTGATGTACAACTCTGCTAGCTTCTCTAAAGAGAAATACATTCTCACTTATATGAAATGTGTTGAATTATTCAATTTTTCAACCACTAACCAAACCCTATCACACATACTTTTTGTTATCGGTATCCCATCTACCAAATCCTTATTAACTCTATCCCACTTTAATTCTAGTATTGCTATAGGATAAAGCAATCTAAATGGAACTTAATGCTCAGCCTTAACTTACAAGTAAGGCATCTAGTCATAAACTCAGCTATCCTTCTCTTCATGCCTTGCTAATAATAAGATATCTTTAAATCTTGATACATCTTGGTACTACCAAGATACATAGCTTAAGGTGTATTATAGGCTTCTTAAAAAATGTTTCTTAGATCTTCAACATTAGATACACATAGATGATCATGGTAATATAAATAACGATCGCTCTTAATCTCATATTCAATAGGCTTCCCCTTTTGAATCATACTTATGACATTTATAAGCCTGTAATCATCCTTCTAAGTTTTTTTCCTTATAGTAAGAAACTTAGCTTGATTTGCAGTTCTACCAATAACCCTTTATCAACTATCAACTTTAAACAAACATTCATGGCTCTCAAAGCTGATATAAACTTATTGCTAAAAACATCTGCCACCACATTAGCTTTCCCTGGATAATAATCAATAAGGCAATCATAGTATTTAATTAACTCTATCCACCTTCTTTGCCTCAAATTCAACTCCTTTTCAGTGGGAAGATACATCAAGCTCCTATGATCAATGTAAACATAACACTTTTTCTATTAAGATATTGCCTCAATATCTTTAGAGCAAATACTATAGCTACAAGCTCTAGATCATGGTTCAGATAATTCTTCTCATGAGGCTTTAACTATCTTAAATCATAGGTAACAACTTTGCCTTCTTGCATAAGCACACATCCTAACCTTATTTAGTAAAGCATCACTATAGATTGTGAAATCCTTCCCTAATATCGACTAAACTTAGAATAGAGCCTTTATAAACATACTCTTAGGCTTGTCAAAACTCTCTTGGCACTTATTATCCAAGATAAATTTGGCATTCTTCTTTAAAAGATATGTCATATAGGTAGCAATCATAGAAAATCCTTGATAAACTGCTTATAATAAGCAACTTAACCTAAGAAACTTTTGATCTATATGGTATTCTTGGGTGGCTTCCATTCTATAATGGCTTTAATCTTGTTGGGATCAACTCTAATGCCATTTACTATTGCTATGTGTCCTAAAAAAGACACTTGAACAAGGCAAAACTCACACTTGCTAAGCTTGGCATAGAGCTTCTCGTGTTTTAACATCTATAGAATAGTCCTCAAATGCTTTTTATGTTCCTCTAAGTTTTTAAAATATACAAAGATGTCATTAATAAAGGCCATAACAAACTAATTTAAGAATGGTTTGAAGAAACAATTCATAAGGTACATAAATGCTGCTGAAGCATTAGTAAGCCTAAATGGCAATACCAAAAACATATACTTGCCATATCTTATTCTGAAAGCTGTCTTTTGCACATCTAAATCCTTCACTTTTAAATAATAGTATCCCAACCTAAAATAAATCTTAGAAAAGACTCTAGCTCCTCTGAGCTAATTACCTAAATCATTAATCCTTAGTAGTGGATAATTATTCTTGATAGTCACTTTATACAACTATCTATATTCCACATATAGTCTTTATAAACCATTTTTCTTCTTAGTAAAAAGCATTAGTGCTCCACATGGTGACACACTCAATCTAATAAAACCCTTATCCAACAACTCTTGCAACTAGAGATTTAAATCTTTCAACTCTACGAGACCTATCTTATATGGAGCTATAGGTACTAATATTGTGCTAGAAAACACATCAATCCCATACTCAAGCTTCCATTCTCATAGCAAACTAAGTAACTCATTTAAGAAAACATCTTTAAACTCTCATACTACTTATATCTATCTTGCTTTTTAATTTACTATTCTGGTGTCAATCACATAGGCCAAGTATGCCTGACATCCTTTCGTCATCAATCTTTTTGCCACTACTATTGATATCTCATTAGACATGAAGACCGATCTCTCACTCATAATTGTAACTTCTATCCCATCATTAGCCTTAAGTGTGATCCCCTTCCTTCTCTAATCTACTACTACATAATGCTTGGACAACTAATCCATGCCCAAGTTAAAGTTAAACTCATGGTAGCTTAATGAGATTGACTTAGAATTCATATCCTTATACTGATAAAGGACAGCTCTTGTACACTTTATTTACAATAAAGATGTTGACCTATCAAATTACTAACCAAGATATAAATATCAAATTTCTCTAAAACTAACCCCCAATCTAGTGATCGTGCTATATAGATGTAAGAATTATTATAACCCAAATCTATCAATGCTAAAGTAGGTAAATTAAAGAGTTGGAAAGTACACATTATCACATTAGGTAAGTTTACATCTTCTCTAAGTCGAATGGCATATTGCTTGGTTAGTGCTCTACTTTTTGACTTATCCTTTTAACTACCCCTAGCTCGATCTTTTGTATCCTTCTTATCTCTCTTTTGTGCAGAATCTATGGGTTTTGTTAGATAATCTTTAATAATTTTGCCTTTAAAGCCACATCCCCAGCATACTTCTGACATGGTTATCTATCATGTTCCTTTATGTCTCTAACTATAATGCTCACACTGAGGTACTAGTGCACTTCTGGCTATGGATTTTTAGACACTAGTAGTCTAAGTCTATTGCCTTGATTAAGCTCTTGATCCCTGAATTGACTTCCATGTCTATTCTTATTTTTAACTTTGCTGGTGCTTACACTGATCACCCTTTTATTTCTTATTTGTTATAAAGGCTGAACTAGCTTGCCCTTGCTCAATAGATATATTCCTATGGAAACTATCTCTTTTTTCCCTCAATTTTTGAATCTTTTTGAATGGGTGGCAAGCTACAACTAAGGTTAAGAAATCCCTTACATTCGTTGGAGCTACCTAGAGCATAATGTTAAGGTTAAGCCCCTTCTTAAACTACTTGCATCGATCCTCTTTGATAGAAACCATCTCCTTAGCATACCTACTAAGCTTTGCAAAATCTTTCTCATATTCGGATATGGACCTCTATTTCTAACTCAAGTCCAAAAACTCTTACCTCTTTTAGTCTAGACAATGCTTAGTGATGTACTTTTTCTTGAACTCTCTAAAGAAGAATTCCCAAGATAAATGTTTATCCTCATTATGTTCTGTAATAGTCTTCCTCTACTTGAAGGCTTCATTTAGAAGAAGATAAGTTGCATAATTTAGATACTCCTCTAGAGCAGACCTTAACTACTACAAAATCTTCATGGTTCTATCCAACCAATATTCTACCTTATGAGATCTATCAAACTCCTTAGCCCTATTCTTTTTAAGCCTCTTAAGGCATTTTTTTTAAAGAGTCTAAGGTTCTAGCTTAATTGGTGGAGGTAGAGTAGGATTGATTGTAGTAATAGTAGTAGCAGTTGCTACTGTAGCATTAAATTCTTACTAAATCTATCATATGTTATAACCAAGTAGGATGAACTTATGGTCCCCGAGTTACATGCCTAACATCACTCGAAGAAATTATCTTATCCTTAGTGGCCTCTTGATGTACAGTAGTTAAAGCATGGCTCTTGACTTCCTCTTTACCTTGTTATGTAGATTGACTCATCCTCAGATCTATAAAAAAAAATAGATTATAAGCCTTAATATGTATAATCATGTGATTTTGCAAATTTTAGATCCTAAAGTACTCTTATGTAAACCATATATGTTGAGGAATGCTAAAACTTCAACTCTAATACCACCAAATGTGACACCCCTTACCCAAACCGATTGTTAAACCTAAATAAAGAGCGGCACACAAACTAATAACTGAACTACTCTTATAAAAATCACATTTGAATTAAAGCCTTGATTTTATTAAGAAAAGTTTCTTTACATGCTTTAGATTTCAAAAATGTGAATAATTAAAAGAGGTTTTGAAAGGCATACTAACGGAGCCCTCGTGTTAAAAATTCAACAGCATAACAGCTGTACTAGGACAATTTTTGCCAAGAGTGACCTGCATAAAAATAGCACTTCTAAAATATCATAACATAACACACATCATCTTATCCATCTGACTCTTTAAAGTCAAACACAACATTTGTCAAGCATACATTAAGAAGAGATATCATACAAGTCAAACATCATTATGCCGACTTATATAAGCAAGTTGAAAATTTCATCTTAAAGTGTTAGAAATTTTTTTACATTATAAACTAGGACCAATCCCTCAATTGCACAAGAGGGCCTTTATATTAATACATAACACATCATATTAAAGAAAAAGCAAATACCAAAAGAAGTCTTCTCTTAATTAACTTGTAGATATTGAGGCTTTGACTATAATCTTTTTCCTTAACCTATACATCATAAATAAAATGATGCATTAAGTGAATGCTTAGTGGTATTTTCAACATCACATATGTATGACCACATGCACATTTACATATACAATAATTTAATAAAATGGGCATAATTATATCTAGAACATGCAATGCATATACAATTACTTTCATAAATGCATGAACAATATCTTAAAATATACAAACATGAGATGCTTTCACATACTAACCACGACATCATTTATCAAAATAGCTATATTATTAATTGTCTCACATTTAATTTGAATCATTAAATAATTATATAGATCAAATTGTTACTCATGCCCATACTTAGAAGATAACCAAATAAAACAAGATAATAGGACTGTTTAGTGCTAAAAGGCCTATATGTTGCTCAAAGGCATATATGTTTGCCCCAAGGCCTGTATGGTTTCTTAAAGGCTTGTATGGATGCTCGAATCCCTAAATGATTATGCAAAAGACTAAATGATTGCTCGAAGGCCTATATTATACTTAAGGACACCCTAGCAAATATAATATATCCCTAGTCGATCGGCTAACCTATCCATTCTAGATTATTTAATCATTTAGGGCATTATAATACTTTTAATGTTTCATCTTTATAAGTTAAACATTAAAATGACATTATGATTATTTAAGATCATAATATAGGTTT
>CANXYI011105303.1:0-17638 GCA_948208565.1 Hura crepitans | reverse complement strand
TTTCCTCTCATCTTGTAATTTTTTCCTAAACCTCTCTTTGCAAGTTTTTAATCTAACGAGGTATGCTCTAATTTTTGCTTAGGTCGCCCTTCATAAGTTTTCAAGCTAACGAGCTTTTTTATTTTCTTCTTTTTTCCTTTTCCTTTTCTTGAATATAGCTTATCTATATTTTTGTGCTTGAAACTCATTATGCAAGATCTGAACTTGTAATTTTGACATGGCTTTGAAGTTCACCATGTTGTCTCAAATTAATTGGATCTGAATTCACATCCTCTGAAGCTCATGGAATTTTGTAAAATGTGAACCTGGAATAATATGGCTTAAAGCATACATTGTAAGGAGCTTGGTGGAGCCTTTCAAATCAATAGTTAATTTTCTATGGGTGTTGGCTTTGTGCCCCCTAATGTCTTAAATCTTAGTGCTTCGACTGTATAGTGAATGTCATCTTTTTTACCTTTTTCAAGTACTACATTGATGATATCCCTGTTATTAGCCAATCTAAAGATTTTCTCACTAAATATTTTCTCTCAAGTTTCCTTAACTTTTGCCTAGGCTTAAGCTCTTGGTTGAATAGCTTAGAAAGAATTATTTTAGATTAGAAAGGTAATTTTTTGTCAATGAGGACAACCATAGTTCAAGAATGAAAATGCTCGATAATTTGAGGCTCAATATGAGTTTTCTTTTGTGGGTTTTCTACGATTAGATTTTTTATTTTTTGGAGCTTATTAAACTTGGACTTTTAAGTGTAAAGGGAACTAGAAGAAAGTTTAACATGTTTGAAATGATTCCACAAGTTTTCAAAATTAAAACTCTTTTCTTTTTTTTTAGAGAAAGAAAGAATAATGAATTTAGTGCTTTAATTTTTGGATCCTACTAAACTTAGACCTCTCTTAAGATTGAAGAAAAGTATTCATTTGGGTTTAGTTGCCCATAATATTAATATTTTTTATCTCTCATTTCACATTCAGGGTTATTTCTTATGCCTTACAAAGAAAGATCAAACCTTGAGCTTTGGAATTACATGCAGTAATAGTGGGTCATTCTTTGGAAAATCATGAACTAAAAATGGATTAAGTTGATTATGTTTATTCTTCTTTTCTCATTTATCTTTTTTCTTTTCTTTTTTTTTTTTTTGAATCTTTCCTCACTTTTAAGGGTGTTATTCTATGCAATTAATAAGGTGAATAAAGATACACATGTTGAGTCAAAATGACATTTAATTAAAAAATAATAACTATATGAATAGAATAGAATAGAAAAGAAACAAATCAAAAGCAATTCCTAGCCTGATCCTCATTAAAGTCCTTTATATCCTTGCTTGATTAGCCTAATGGTTGGACACTATTTGGTCTAAGTGGCTAGCTGAATGTTAGAAAGATAGAATCTTGCTTTTTCTCATAGCCTCACCATAGTTGCAAGATCTAGTGTTGAGCCCTCTTTTGGATTGGTCATTGCACCACAGACTATAAAGTCTTTAATCGCTTAATAGAAGGCTTTACAGCTGTCAATAAGGTGGCCAGTTCTTTGATGATATGCATAATATTGCTTATGGCAATTATTTGGTGGAAACAGTATGGATTAATGCTCGAGTATTAACGGTTGAAGTAGGTTTCTCTCCCTTAATTCCTTAAGCATTATTCACAAGGGCTTATTTAGATATGCAAATTTGTGGGGAATCTTTCTTGGCTTAATATCTTGGCCATTGTTTGCCCCCTTAGCTAAGTCATGTCTATTAGATTCCTCTGAGCACCTAGGCCATGAATCTAAACTTCTCTTGAATCTTTTATTTTATGAAGATTATCATCCTATGTTCTAATATTCTTATTGCCTTGTTGATCATGCCTCTTATCAGACGTTGATTCTCACCTTTGATCTCAAGTCTGGTTGCCATTTTAGTGGTGAAGGACATTGAAAGAGAGAAAGGGCTGAGTTTTTTTTCCTTTAAAGAGCTAAAGTGAAGGATAGGTAAATGATTAATATGATGTGCAATGTCTATTCCTATAAAATGTGTGTTGTGATGTATGGTTCAACTATTATGATGCATGGGTATGCATGAATGATGTATGATACATGCTAAGGTATGAGTGAGGAAAGACATACATGATTCTAGTAATCTATATGGCTTATGCTACATGTATGTAATGATGTATGGATGATAGGTGTAAAATTAAAAGTTTAGTGATGTATGTGATGTGTGCATGATATGCTTAAGCTCTATGATATGAATGCATATGGATATGTGATGGATGAAGTTTCCATACTAAATAAATGAATGCATGTCACACTTGCACTAAGTAAGATGATGGATGATGCATGGTAATGGTAGGTATAGTGTGTCAGGTTTATGTGTGCTTTGTTAAGGTATGGATGAATGACGCATGCTTAAACCTAAGTAGTATGCATGAAAGCATGAAGTCATAGGCTAGTGTGATATATGATGCATCATGCATGTCATGATTCTAAGTGCATGTTTGTGCATGTACAACTTATGAAAAAAGTATGGTGTATGTTAGTGTATATATACCTAAAATACCATGTATGTATGGATAAAGGCTTATGTATGAAGTTAACATATGATTCTAAGAGCTTATATGCCTTATAATGCAATATGTGGCACATCTATGCATAATGATGATGTAAGAATGATTATATCTAGTATAGGGTATGACTAGATGTAAGTTTGTGAGGATGATATAAACAATTTCTTCAAAGTGTGTATTATGATCTGTGGCTTTGTATGTATGTTGTGCATGATGCCTAAGATTACGTGTGATTCTTAGTGAAGCCTATTAATCATTAATCCATCTTTCTGAAAAGAACTTAAACTGTAGTTTATTTGCTTTGCAAAATCCCTAGGATTTTTCTTCTTTCTACATTAAAGTTTAAATGTATCTAAAAATTTAAAAGTAAAATCATTATTTTATTAAAGAAAAAGTAATTGAAAAGACTACCAAAGAAATCAATTAGTGGAGATTTGGTCTTTTAGATCAGGTATTTGCTTAGAATTAATGAGATCTTGAATAGCGTGACAGAGAGTGGTACACTTGTCTATGAGATGGCCTATTACTTGATGATAAGCACAATATAAATCAAACCTATGGTTCAACAAAGGTGGATCAATTCAAGGCTTAAGTGTTAATGGCTGTATTTTTCCTTCTTTTATGAGCTTGTTCAAGCACCAAGATAAGGGTTTGCCTAATTTGGAGAAATGGTGAGTCATAACCATGTTAACCTTTGTGACTTTGTTGAAATTATTGTTTTCCCTATTCTTCTTGAATCCTTTATTTTGAAATGACAATTCAAGGTCAACAGCTATGCCTTTGAGTCACTCCTATGTGGAAATGCCTTTGGAGAAAGCCCAGCATTTATGTAACTATTAGCATTCTTGATGAATATCTTAATTTGGTCTATGTCATCGGGCTTGTTTCTCAATTTAAGCACTTTGGCCCTCTATCGTTCTAAGTATTCTGAAAAGGATTCATTAGGTTTTTGGTGTACCAATTCCAAATCTTTGAGGGTCACCTCAATGGTTTCATTATTCAAATATTGCTTGTTGAATGCATGAGCTAGATCTTCCAAGTTTATTTTCATCTTTTTTTTCTATGGTACTAATCTAGGGCTTGCCCAATTAGAGACATACCAAAAAAGCTTACTATTTGTGCTTTCGATAGATAGATCAACCTCATAGCTACTGCATACTGCTTCAAATGAGTCTTGGGGTCAAAAGTAACATCGAACTTGCTTAAATTTGGCATTTTGAACTTGTGGGGCATGGCACCACTAAGCTTTAGGCTAATGTCTTCTATGTCAATGTCCTTACCCCCAGTCACTAAATAACTCATGGCTTCTAATTTTTCATTAAGCTCTTTGATAGGATCCTCCTTACCATACTTAGGTGGTGGAACCCTATTATAATTAGGCTCAACAGGTGGTATCTCTTTGTAAGAAACCTGATCATCCTCTTCATTAGCCATTTCTTTCCTATTATTATTAGTAACAGAAGGTTGGCCCTTATCTCCTAAAGCATATATACATGATAATACATTGGCCATGGTAGTTATCATTCTCCTTTCCATGTCTTGCATGATCTCAGTTAGCATTGCTTTTGTTACTATTTCATCTCTTAACATGGTAGGTCAAAATAATGACGAATCAATGGTAGTTACAAAATAAAGGATTAGTCATGAAGCATGAATATGAAATGTGTAATGATATACATGTGGTGCATAAAGGTAAAAGAATCTAGGATGACGTGTTCATGCCTAATATACCTATATGTGATGTTTTATGTAATATGATGCTATGTGTGCATATTTGTGGATACATGGTATGCCTATATGGATTATTAAGGCACGAGTGAGGTTATAAGATAATATGGTGATAACTATAAGTATAAGAGTGTATGTTAAGTAACCTATGATGAGCCATTATTAATGTGATTAGTGTGATGTGCACTAATGTGAGGTGTACTTAAATCTTAGATTAAGTGGGTTTTGTAATATATGTGTACTAGGTTGTTACATGGATTTATGCATGAAATGTAAAAAGCTTATGTTATGAATGAGATATGTTGGGACGAGTGTGAGTTTCATAAAAACAAGAAATATATGGACACAAAGTTTATGTCATAGAGTAGGTACAATGTCAATTTACAATGTTATGCATGTGTACAAAGAAAAAGGATACATGTTAGGTATACAAGGACAAACACAAGCAATAAACCTTTCGACCTTATTACTCTCGCACACATAGTTTTAGCAATTTTTTTCGATGGGCTTACCTAAGCATCAGTGGGGGATACATAGGCTCGAACTTAGGCCAAACTAGGCCCAATGACCTCTCATATTCAAAGCGCATGCAAGAATAATGGCCTATAAAATTTAAATCTTGTTTAGACTGAAATTAGGCTAGGCCCATTCTAGATAAAAGGCCCAATGGGCTTGGCCTCACTTTAAATAAGGTCAAATGTAATAGGCTCACAAGGCAATCATAATGCAATCACAAACACTTAGGGTCATGCAACCTAGGGGAAATTGCTAAGCTTAACTATATGGGCTTCATGGTTTGGTTTGAAAAGTTATATGAACCCTATAAGCAGGGGTCCCTCCTAACGGGTCTTCCTACTCAAGGGTAATAGTGACCAATTAGTTCATCATTTGATATACCTAAAGGCATAAGGCTTGTGAGCGATGGATATGCTAGCAATTCCCTACTCTTGAATGAAAAATGGGTTTATAATTTGCAACACCATATAGGGTAGAAAGGGACACAATTTATATAGAATGAAATGCATGGGACTAGTAAAAATTAGAATGTTAGAAGGTATATAATTTTGGCACTTTTGGATTAAATTCTCAGTCCCCAGTGGATTCGTCACTGTAGATTTTTCATGTACCAAGGGACAAGGTGGTTAGTGTTTGGAGTCACCACCTGGCTCTTCGCCAAGACCACTAATCTTTTACCCAGCAAAGGTTCAGAATCATATCTTCTTTATGCCCTAATAATATACATTTATATACTAGCACGTATATCACCTTTGCATCCAAAGAAAAATAAATTGTAGTAATTACTATACAATAAAGCATAAATATAAATTGTACATCCATAAATTGAGCCATTCATTAATTGTTATTTGACTTAACAATTACCCGTAATTCCATTGGAATTGGTGATAATTGCCTTACTTTCATATATAGGAGATTGACCTTTATTAAAATACATTTTTATGTGACTTTTATTAAGGAAAACTAAAACCATTTTATTAAGAAAATACCAATTAATTATGTATAAAAATTATTGATGTGAATTCACACATTTACATGTAAAATGAGTTATTAAACTACCCACTGCAACCCAAAATAAGCAAAAGAAGTAAAAGGTACAAAACCAAATAAATAAACATAACATAAAATTATTCATATCTATACGTCGGTTAGTTCGTACAGACTATATATGCCTCCTAATTTGGTCCATACAAATTTCATCTCTAGTATGAGTGACCAAACTTAGACAACTCAAATAAAGTGATTAATAATACAAATAGAGGTGCAATAAGACCTAATGACAATACCAAATAGGATTACCATAATACATGTATAAATATACATGTGGATATGAATAATATGGAATGTGTATGAATGATTATTGTTAATAAGATAAAGATTAAAATGATTCATCATAGAAAGAAACATATAAAAAATTTTAACACAACTAAGTTTGCACAAACTATGTATGAACACATATTCAAAATATACATCCATACAGACTATACTCTTTGTGAAAGGGAGTCCGTGTAGACTCAACATTATTTCTAAAATGTAATTTACATGTGTGAAGACAAATAGAATGTTTAGGATTAGTTATAAGGACATACTTGATATCAATATACTTCAATAACATGCTATAATGGTTAACACATATCATTAACTATTATATAAGTGTTAAAACTGAATATAAGAGATGAACATAAAATTTTTATCAAACATTAGTCCATACAAACCTCATCTAATACACATAATCCAATGATAGGTCCATGCTGGACCTTAACTCTTGTTAAAGTAGGTCTGTGTCGACCTAATCATCAGTTCCAAAAAGTAAGTGTGGTACAATTTTACTACAAACGATTAAAACATGATTAAAATGATTTAAAATGTTAACCTACTCTTATAATTGATGTAGGGATTACATAGAATCACCTTGCTTGTTAATTAATCTTGGGATATCCTCAGTTAAAGAATAAAATGATTAAAAGAACGAGAAGAATGAAAAGAATGAGAAAGAGGCCTTAAAACTTACTTGGATAACAGCTCCGAGCAATAAGACAAATGTTGGGTTTTTTAGAAAAAAAATAATTTTTTAGTAAGGGCTTTAAACTAATAGAGTGAATCCCATGGTAGAGTTTTCTCTATTAACTCTTAATAATTGGTGGTTGTTCATAGTGTTTATTGGTGATGAAATAGGTTGATGGAAAGGGTATTTATAGTGTTTTAGAGCAGTTCTCCCATTCAACTAAAAGGGAATTCTGATAAGATTAGGAATTAGAGTCCAAATAAAAATTTTAAATTTTTAGAAGCTTTTCAGTGCATGGTCTGTGCGAAACATAGTTTAAGGTTCATAGGTTTATGTGGACCTAGGCTTTGATTTGTCCTAGTAAACCATAGGCCATGGGCACTATTCCTCTAGGTTAGTTCTATGTTAGTCCATATGGACCTTGGTTTTTGGTTTCTTGGCTTACTGCTGGGACCTATCTCTAGCTATCATCATAGGCCCAAAAATGAATGCTTCCATATCGTGAAGGCTTCGTCCCCACACCCCTATCGAAATCAATGTCTAGCTAGGCCTAAACCCTCTGCTACTAATACAGATCCCCATTTTTTCTCCAATTTAAGTCACACCATTAACTTTTGGAGTCTAGTTGAATTCTAAATTCATAGGAAAATTTAAGACCAAAAATCACGGCATTTAAACTACGTATACTTAGTTGATGCATGAACAAAACTATACACATGCATTCATGGAATATTATTCTTAGGTAAGAGGTACACAAGAGTGAGCATATAGTGCATAGTAAAAGGATTCAAGAGATGCAAGCCATGTACAGACCTTTACAAGATATATGTATGCATGAAAGTATAAGAACCAAAGATAATACATGATACATTATGTGCTCATTCCTAATATGCTATATATGATGTTCTATGATATGTGTTAAAGTGTGGTTATGTTATTAAGATATTATGTATACATGTGCACAGTATGCCTATATGGATAGTTAATGCATGGGTAAGGTTACAAGACTCTAATACAGGGACAATTCTAAGTATAAGAATGCTTGATCAAGTGACCTATGATGTGGCATTATATATATATGATTAGCATGATGTGAGCTAATGTGAGGTGTACTTAAGGTGGGTTTACAACACATGTGTACTAGGTTGTTACATGGATGTATGTATGGAATATAAAAAACTTATGTTATGGATGGGATATGTATGGATAAGTATGCTATAGTGTTTATTTATTATTTCTACAAAGTGTGAGTTTTTACAAAAACAAGAAATACATAGACGCAAAGTTTAAGTCATGGAGTAAGTACAATGTTGATTTACAATGTTATGCATGTCTATAAAAACAAAAAGGATACATGTTTAGGTGTGCAAGGACAAACACAAGCAATAAGCCTTCTGACGTTATTACTCCCACACACAGGGTCTTAGCAATTCTTCCTAGGTAGGCTTACCTAAGCATCAACTGGGGATACCTAGGTTTGAATATAGGCCTAATTAGGCCCAAAGACCATTCATATTCAAAGCACGTGCCAAAATAATGGCCTATGACATTTAAGTCTTGTTTAAGGTCGAATTAAGTTGTGCCCATTCTAGATAAAAGGCACAATGGGCTTGGCCCCCACTTCAAACAAGGTTAAATGTAATAGGCCCATATAGTAATCAAAATGTAGTCACAAACTCTTAGGGTTATGCAACCTAGGGGAAGTTGTTAAACTTAATGATATGAGCTTTGTGGTTTGGTAAAAAAATGCTTATGGTTCCCACAAGCAAGAGTCCCTCCTAATCATTCTTCTTAATCAAAGGTAATAGCGATCGATTAGTTCATCATTTGGTATACTCAAAGGTTCAAGGTTTGCGAGTGATGGATATGCTAGTAATCCCTATTCTTGAATGAAAAATGGGTTAATGGTTTCCAATACTAGAAAGGTTAAAAAGGAACACAGTTTATATAGAATGAGATGCATGGGACTAATAAAAATTAGAATATTTAAAAGGTATATTATTCAGGCACTTTTAGATTCAATTCTCAGTCCCTAGTGGAGTCGACACTATAGAATTTTAATGTACCGAAGATGACTTAATTGTGTTGGAGTCGGCACCTAGCTCTACACTAGGACCATTGATCTTTTGTTCAAAAGGTGTTTAGAATCAGATCTTATTTATGCCTTAATAGTATATGTTCCTTTATATTCTAATGTTTATCAATCCCGTATCATATAAGCAAGCATTATAGTTAAAAAGCATCTATGTCACCTTTGCACACAAGGAAAAGTAAATTGTAGTTGATTAAAATATACAATTAAGAATAAATATCACACATCCACAAATTCAACTATTCATTAATTATTCATGTGACCTAACAATTACCTATAATTCCATAGGAATTGACGGTAATTGTGTAACTCCTGTCTCTAGGAGATTGGTCTTTATTAAAATATATTTTTGTTGTGACTTTTATTAAAGAAAACCAAAACCATTTTGTTATGAAAACACAAATTAATTATGTAGAAATCATTAATGTGAGGTTAAGCTTTTACATCTAAAAACAAGTTATTAAACTACCTATTACAACCCAAAATAAGCAAAAGAAGTAAAAGGTATAAAACCAAAAAAAATAAATATAAAATATAAAGTATCCCCATTTATATATCATCCAATCCATGCATGCTACATATGGTTCTCAGTCTATGTCCATGCAGACTAATGATAAAGGCGACATTTGGTTCGTTTGAACCTATCTCCAGAATAAAGCTCTAACTTGCATTCACGCAAACATAAAGGTTAAAATCACAATAAATGGTCTAAAGGGACCTCAAAAATATTAATGTTGCCATGGATACAAGGATATCATATGTACAAATAATAAATATACAATATTAATTCACAGGAGTAACAATCGATATGATATGTGAAACAAATTAGCACTTAATGTTTTACAGGTCTGTATAGACACTAGTGATATACAAATAGAAAATAATAATCCATGTGGATGTATAATCCCGATAAAGGGAGGTCTATGCAGATATGACAAACAATATATCAATCAACAGCACAAATAGAGATTTTCTAGCAACTTTTAAGGCAAAATGATCATGGTACATGTGAGGGATACATACATGAATAGCAATTACTTGTGTGTGAACAATTATTGACAATGCAATGATGATTAAAATGATTAATGATGAAAATAAATACCTAAATGATTTTAATACAACAACATCTGTATAAACTATATATAAAACATATTCATTCTAAACATACATCTGTATGGACTATGCTCCTCATTAAAGTGAGTCTGTGCAGACTTAACATTAATTTTAGAATATTAATAACATGCATATTGAAGAAATAGAATGATCAAAACAAATTAAAAGAACACACTTGATATAAATACACTTTCATAACATGCGATGTTTAATATGGATGAAACACACATTATTCAACATTAAATAAGTGTTAAAATGAGTTATAGAGTATGAACACAAAACTATTATCGAACATAAGTCTATACGGACTACAAATATAATCACAATATTTAACATATGTCTATGCAGACCACAGTCCTAAAGTAAGAAGGTCTGTGTGGGCTACACAACAATTACAGAATTTTGTTTATTTTATTAACAATGCAAATATACAGAAAATCATGTACAAATGTTAACCTACTCCTATAATTGATGTGTGGATCACATAAAATCACTATAGATGCCTCGATTTTAGGTCTAAGACTTTATTATGTATTTGGACTTTAACCCGACCTGAAAAGCTCGCAGTGCGACCCAAATTGCAAAAAAATGGGAATCAATGTCAGTAGCGGAGGGCTTGTCCATGAGATAGACCCATTCACCTTTTTTGGCCTATGATAATCACTAGAGATAGGGTCTTAAGCAATGGCATAAGCCCTTTAAGAAGCACGTCCGCATGGACCTATTTTAAATAGGGTTCGCATGGACATACTCTACTTAGGTTCATACTAGCCCAATCAGCTCTACCAGGCCTATAGTTCACATGAACCTATTTTAGATAGGGTCTACACGGACTAACTCAAACCTAGCCCAAATCCCATAGACTAGTGGGAAAGTATACAACTTAGGTCCACACAGATTAAGCCGTATAAGTTTGCACGGACTTACCGATGTAAAATCTTTCAGAAGCAAGATTTTCCTATTTGGACTATGAATCCTATTCCTATTAGGATTTTGCTTCCTTTAGATGGGAAACCCTTAAAACCTAAGCCTATAAATACCTTTCTTGTGTATGAGAATGGAGGAGGCTGAGAATCAAATTCACTGCAGCTAAGAAAACCCATCTATGAGTCTAAGAGGAGACTCCAACCAAGATACGATTTACTAGTCCTATTAGCCTCACCTAAAATAATTCCTTTTATACTCCTACACGTTTGTGTTATTGCTTGAAGAGTTTATTCATAGGGTAAGATCTGAGGCCCTTCATTGTATATATACTTACTATTTTCATGGACCTATGATCTTCAAGGATTGATTATAAGTGACGTGATTCTATGTAATCCCTACCTTGATCATAGGAGGAGGTCATTGTTTTAAAGTGTTTCATATTGTAAAATTGACTGTTTCTATAAATATTATGTAATTTTTGTCTTAATCACACGGACCTATATATATGAAGTCCACATGGACTAACTTTATGGATATATGCATGATTTGTTATCCGCATAAACTTATAGTTAATAACAGTGTCTTATTTGCTTTATCGTGTTTTAATGTATTCTGCTTACTATATCGACATAATCCTCTGATGTTATCATATTGTGTAAATACTCTATCCTATAATATGTATATAGTTGATATACTGAAATTGTAGTTTACTCTACACGGACTCCCTTTTTCATGAGGAATGTAGTCCACACGGATGTACTTATGTAATCTATCTTAAAAGTCCACACGAACTCCTTCTCGTGAGGAACATAGTCTGCATAGACATATACTTTGATTTCTAGTTTTGACATTATTTGTATTACTCGTCTTCTTTACGTATCTTTATGTATCCTTTATGTGATACTGTTAACCTTTTCCTTTGAGTTGTATGCAAGTGGCCCTTCTCACTGGAGTAGAGGTCCAAACAGATATAATAATCCTTACAAGCTGTAGTTTGCATGGACATCGACTAAAGCTACACATAGTCCGCATGGACTTAACGCCGTACAGGCAGGACCAATTCAGCACTTTGGACTACTTCTTTTGGTTTTGTACTATTTATCCTTCATTGCTTATTTTGGTTTGTAATATTTAGTTAATAACTTGTTTTACACACTAATGCCTAAAACTTCACATCAAATGGTTTTCTACATAATTAAATGGTATTTTCCTTAATAAAATGGTTTTAAGTTTTCTTAATCAAAAGTCACAATAACAAAATGTATTTTAATAAAGGCCAATCTCCTAGAGATGGGAATTCAGCAATTATCGCCAATTCCTATGGAATTACGGGTAATTATCAAGTCACATTACAACTAATGAATAACCTACTTTATGGATGTACAATATACCTTGTTGTATACTTTAAATACCGCAATTCACTTCTTTCTATGAAAAGGTGACAACTATTTTTAAATATAATGTATGCTTGCTTGATATGGGATTGATAAAAATTACAATATACAAAGAACGCATATTATTGAGGCATAAATAAAATATGAATTCTGAACCTTTCTGGTATAGAAGATCAAAGGTCTTGGTGTAGAGACCAAGTGGCGACTCCACTAACCACTCTCGTTCCCAGTAAAAATACATAATCTCTATAATCACCTTATGTGTCAATTAATCCAGAGAGATCCTCAATCAAAGAATAAAAATGTGAAAAGAATGAAGATGAACAAAGAAGAATGAGAAAGAACCTTAGATCTTACCTTGTATTTAGCACCAAACAACAAGAAAAATGTTAGGTTTTTAGAAAAATATAATTTTAGTGATGGCTTAGAACTAGTAGAATGAATCCAACGATAGAGTTTTCTCTGTAAACTCTAAATAATTGGTGCCTCTTTCATCATTTTAGTTCCAAAATAGGTCGATGAAAAGGGTATTTATAGTGTTTTTGGGTTGTTCTCCTGTTTAGTTAAGAGGAATTTTAGTAGGATTAGATAACAAAATCCAAAAAGGAATGTTAAGTTTTTGAAAGCTTTTTGGAACAAAGTCTCTGTAGACTAGGTTCAAGGTTAATTGGTCCATGAGGACATGTCTTTCAAATGTCTTGGCAAACCATGGGCCATAGGCTCTATTTCTCTAAGCTGGCTCTAAATTAGTCCATACAGACCTTAAGGCAACAAGTCCATGTGAACCAGTGTTTCAAGTTACTTGCCCTGTTTTTTAGGCTTGTCTCTAGCTATCATCATAGGCCTAAAACTCAAGTGCTTACAGTTTCCAAACATGTTGGGAACTTGACAAGAGTCTTACTATGACTAGGACTTCTCAAAGTCCTATTTGGACTAGGATTCCTATTTGAATTAGAACTCCTCATGAACTCAAACTATTTAATTCCCGAAGATCTCAAGAATCCTAGTCCAACTAAAGCTTTGAATCCTAATCCTAGTAAGATTAGGAATTCTACTTCATCTAGGATTCTTAGGTCCACTAGAATTTGTTCTTAATATCTCATATGAATGTCAAATAAATCATGAGGGGTATCTAGCAACACATCATGTCCATCCAAGTGTTAGAAAGTTAGTGGTTTGACTTTAAATTTTTCATAGATAGTTACCGTGTAATAAACTCCTTTCATCACACTATCTCATTTGATTTAGAGTATGGTTCATGTGTTAGCTCCCACTAAACTGACTATGTCACATTTAGCCCGAATATATTAGTTTCTTATTCTTGAAATCTTTATTCCTCAATATGAATCATTGAAACTCTTTCGATGACATACATTGCATCGACTAGTGACTACTTGAATAACTTCCAACTAAAGGCTTTGAGATATACTCTCCCTCTATTAGGAGTAGTAAATCCTATGTTGTTCACTCCAATTACCTTTGAATGCCTCATGCTATACCCAATCACCACCCTATGAGTGCCCGATGGTGGAGAATAAGGAATGGATTTAAAGCATAGCAATCATTATTCAAAATATCCTCGGTGATCTCAAGTCTAAGGATACTCGTACCACTTTCATGATGAGATGTAATCGTTTACACATATAATAGATTATTTGTTTAATCATCTCATGATAGGCCAAACAATATACTTGTTCTGTCAACAAGCATCCACATGTTAGCTCTAAAGATCTCATGCTCACAGCATGTAGGAACTAGTGCTTAATCATGTTAAGAAGTATAACATGTGCTAGCCTATTTGTATAAACAATGTCCTATTTTGTTAATACTATGACCAGGGATAATTTAAGAATAAATACATTTGCATGTAATAGAAATCTCATATCATGAACTCTTCATGATTTCCTCCACACTATGTTATATGCTAAGGACTTTATTAAGCAATTTAAGATCTATATCAAACAAATGTATAAGCATAAGTACTGATTAATGAAGAATCCCTTATATTAAATGAAATATATCATAAACCAATTGTCTCTTGGGTTTGACACTAATAATGGTTGGAAAACTTTGTTAAATGAGGTATGCCTCTTTCGTAAAACACATAGTATCTCTATTTCTAACTTGAATAACACGTTTCAAGTGAAAGGATGGTCACAAAGCAAAATTCAACAAAACGTAAATTTACACCATTATCTAGTGGAGTTGCTTTTATTTTGTCTTTGATTTGCAACTTCAAGAGCTTAACAATTGTTTCTTTGAGATGAACACTAAGTTGCTTTTTATTTGTGGCTTGTTTAAGTCTAAATAATGCATTTTTCTTCTTTTACAAGGAAAAGTTGATCCGGCTTGCTCAATTTTATCCTTGTGATTTTTCACCAGTACAACTGGTAATATCAATTGATAATCAGCTTGATACTTATATTATTGACATGAGATCTATTGATGAGTTTTCAGTGCTAGAAGGAATCAAGAATATTGCTCAAACGTTAGTTAAGACGAGGGAAAGAAATTGGTGTCCCTTTAGTTTATTTACTTGTAAAATTAGCTGTGATTTTACCGGCGGCGATGGCAACTGTTGAAAGGGCATTTTTAACTATGAATATAGTGAAAAGTCATGTGCGAAATTGAATGAAAGATCAATTATTGAATGATTGTTTGGTTACTGTTATTGAGAATTATGTATTTAAAAGTATTGACAATGAAGTAATTAGCCAATACTTCCAAAATATGAAAAATCGTTTTGGTAATTGTAATGTTATGAGCATTTTTTATATATATTATAATTAGATTATAAAGTTATTTTTTATTGTTTTCACGTGAAATTAGTGGTTATAACTTTTGACCCCAGTGAGTTAAATTACGCCCTGCAAGTAACCATTCTTCCACTCATCCACTTCTATTTTTGGCCTATTGGACACAAGCCTTTGGGTTCTCCATTGACAAACCAAGGTTTCTATAACTTTTTAAGGATAAGATTGGTTTTGGACTCAAAATATAGGGATGCTTCAACGGTCATAATTTTGGTTGTCCAAGTAAAGGGCGATATTATAGATGTTTTTTTTTTTTTTTTTGGTTGGCTAAAGGTATCAAGTTACATTTAGAGATGAGTTTAAATCAACAATAAGCTAGATTTGTGAGATGCATTTTTCATTTTTGTTAGGCCTCAGAATTGTTAAGTCCACAAACATAAAAGAAAAAACAAGGGTTGAATAGGAGGTTACAGTTAACAGAAAAGAGTTGACCGACTCAGTGCGCCAAGAAATGGAGAGCATATAAATGCCACGACACTTGTCCAAACTTCAAAAGGCCAAGTACTTTCCCATGTGTGACTTTATATATAGCAAAAAAATAAAAAATAAATTGGAAACTGATGTTAGTGGGCCAAGGCTAGCATCATATGGAGGAAGGAAGCTTTAAAGCGGGGTATTAGGTGGAACATTAACAACGGGGAAGAGCTCGGATTTGGATTTTTCCATGGATACCATCCTTCAAGTTAGAGACCTCGTAACAGCTTAAAAAGCCTTGTTAAACACCTCATTAATCAACATACCAACAATGGAATAGACAGCTTCTGAACTCCTTGCTTTCCACTCTGGGAATTCAAGCTATTGAGGTGCTTCCCATTGACAATACCAAGAGAGATGACAAGCTAGTTTGGCATTATAACTAGATCAGGTGTCTTTTTGGTTAAACCAAACATAAAAGACGATCTTTTTGGAAGATCATTCGGGGATGAAAGACCATTCGGAAAGCTGACATTCATATGGAGGGCCATGACAGAATATTTTTAGTGCAGTTAATTTATACAAGGAAGGAATTATTTCTTATAATTTGTGTAATCTTTGTGTGAAGCCCATGAAACTGTTCAACATCTGCTATATTTGTCTGACCGTGCAAAACGTGTTTGTTCTCAAACTCCATTGCTTTTAAACCAATGACATTGGGCAGACATATCTTCATTTATGGGGCCATATCTTCTCAGATATAGACATACAAATGGATGCCTAAAAGTTAATGTGGATGTCTCCAAAGATTAAGAATTGAAATCAAGCTTGTTGGTACCTTGTAGTTAGTGATCACTTAGCTTCAGTTACAGAGATAAGATGGGTAACAAGGCAAGCCATATCTGCTATTGCTGCAGAGGCTGAAACGCTGCGCCAAGCGGTGTTGCTCGAGACAAATGCTAGTCTAACCTGATTTACAAGTCTGGGAGCGCTGAACTTATCCACACTATATTCTGATTGATGTTCCGTCCCTTGGACGACTTCAACTGAGCTAGGTATTTTGGATGTCATAGTCGTTCATGCTTAGTCAAGTCTTGTTAGACAATCTGCCAATATCAAGGCAGCACTTCTATTTAAACTATGCAGAACAATAGCCCTGTTATCAGGAACTTACCTTTTCAGAGATGCACCTTTTATCGAACGTAATGCAACCTGAGTGCACTTCATTTGCTCAAAAGAAGTTTCGACAAAATACATTTTCACTGCATAATGAAATGAATGTTTGACTCAGTTTTAGAACACAAGCAAATTCATTGCTCACTTTGAACTAAAAAATGCAGTTTTAGCTGACATTAAGAACATCAAATAGGAGTTAATAGCTCCATAAAAGGAAAACGAAAAAAATTTCAGAGCTGGGTAGATCACGATAGCAAAGTACATAGAGACTGACAAATATCATAGATTGTTTGCTGCCAATACCTAATAGTTCCAAGAAACAAGTAATAATCTAACAGAGATCAATAGCCTTCGAATGTAATCAAATACGATATCATCCATTATAAAGTAGTATAAAAAATCTGTTCATTATCAATATGTAAAACAGGGGAAAAAATTAACAAAAAACTAGAACTACGATAATGCTGACTCGGCTCAATCTGAAACATGACAAACACGACTTGCAAAAGATAAAATCAAACCATCTAAGAGTTCCTGAAAGAAAACTGTAACTCTAAACTTGAGAGAGACGCAAGGCATTATAGCCAGAATTCTCCATTGATTTCACGGAATTTTCCTGAAAACGGGATAATAAACATCCAATTCAAGCTGATCCAGTATCTGCTCTGTGGCCCAAAGATAGGAGGAGTGGCCTTCAATTATATTTGTGACATCAATCTGCATAATATGTTTTCATAAGGGTCTTTTCATCTTCCTCTTTTCATTATTTGATAAATTACTATCTACGCCAACTGTTTTGGGGTGGGGATAATATAGGAAAAAGAGAGGAAGAAAACCCTTACATTCTCAATCCCTGCAACATCAACTGGTTGAATTCCCGCTAATCCCTGAGTAAGTAGACTGTACAAGAAGATGATATT
>CANXYI011105264.1:0-12604 GCA_948208565.1 Hura crepitans | reverse complement strand
AGAAAAGTGAAATGAGTTAGAAAAAGGCTGAAAGTAGTATGATTATGCTAGAATTTTGTTCTAACTTAAAGCAAGAAACTACTGAATATTTAGTTAGAGATAAAGTATTTTGGAGTTCTCTAAGAAAATAGGTACAGAGGTCCTAGAAAAGGGTAGTTATGTCCTAGGTTATTAGACCCTATGGAGGTATTAATGAGGTCAGAACCTCTAGCATATAGGCTTCTATTACCACTTTCATTATAGTAATCATAGTGTTTTTATGTTTTATGCTCATGTGGCATAGATTAGACCAGTTACTTACAAAATGAATGATAGCTATGAAAGTATAGTAAGATATCAGTTATGATAAGAAAATAGTGTAAGTTATGGCTTGTGAAATGGGTTAGTTGCAAGGATGATTCCATAACACTATTAAAGTGCAATGGAGGTATAAAAAGTGCAAAGGAAGTTGTTTGAAAGCTAGGCGAGCAAGTGGGAGCTCAATATTTTATTTTTTTTGCTTCAAGTAATTTTTAAGGGTGAAATTTATTAAGAGGGGAAGAAATGTAATGCCTGCATCTCAAGGCTCCATGAATAGTGCCATAGGGTCTGAGAGGTGCATCCAAGGTGTGGGGTCACTTGCACGTGGACCGAGGTAGTGGCATAGGTCGAAAAACTTCAAAGGGCTCTAAAATGATGCAAAAGGCAAAATAAAAAAAATTAGTAGAACCAACAATTCATTTCGGGCTATAAGTTACTTATTAGGCCAATAAAATTTGAAGGGCCAGGATTGACCTAGGATGAGCCTAGACAGACTCGAAAATAGTGGACCCTAAAGCTAAAAAATCACATTGAGTCCAATGGAGAAAGAATTTTTGGAATCAAAGGTCATTTGCAAAATCTCATAATTTTTGAGGTTGGCATGCAAATTGAGGTAGTCTGAAAACTATCCTATCAGCGGAATTTGTCCACGAAGATTTATGAGCAAGTTAAGGGGAGTAAAATAGGAATTTTAAAATAAATAGTGTAATTTTTGGAGGTTCGAGTTAATTTTTATGAATTTTTAAAGTTTCCCAAAAATCGGGATGGTTCCGAAATTTTAGGGACAATTTTGAGGTGTCAAAATAGGGCCCACAGGAATGCCAAGTGGTTGAGTAACCATGCCAAATGGCAAAGGGCATGGGATAAGTGGATTTCCACTTGTTAAAGAGCAAAACTCATTTTGCTCATTTTTCTCTTCTGACCAACCACTCATGATGCCATCTCCTCTATAATTTGGCCATAACTTTCTTCTCTGGTGGTCAAATGAAGTGATTCTAGTGGCCAAAAACTATTTAGGATGTTAAGGATCACAAGGAAAAAGAATCAGGCAAAAAGAAGTTGTGGTTTGTGAGAAAAACCAAAACAAGGGGCCTAGGTATGAATAGCCTTGAGAAATGACACATAGGTGAGTTTATGGTTGTATCTCCCGCATTTCATGGGAATTTCTTAGTGATTTGTGATTCCAAATCATAGCTAAGACATGTGTGATGGTGTGTGCAAGGGATTGGTGGCCATTGGAGGCCAGCTTAGTGGTCATAGAGGAGGAACAAAGTCACCATGCTTGCTAGAATTTATGCTAGCAGCATAGGCTAGATGGGAAAGACATCTTCAAAGTGTTATGTAAGTCAATTTACAACCTTTTTCTCATGTTTATGGATGCATAAGTTAGTGAATTTGGAATTTAGATGGCTGGAATAGTGGTATATTAGCTTGAATTTCCCTTTGGTGATGTTGAATAACCTAAGTTTTTATGGAATTGTGACTAGTGTTCATGAGTAGTTGCATAAATTGCTTAAAAGTGCTTTCTAGAATTTGTTGTTTAAGGTAGTTTGAATGAGTATCTTGCTCCCTAGGAGGGATTTATGCTATGCTTGGCATGCTAAGAAGTGTTTATTGATGTTTTGGTGTGTAATTCACCATAGAAAGTGCATTAGTGCTTGTATCCGTGAGTTACAAGGAATGGGTTCTAAGAGATGTTATATGTGCCTTAACTTAATTGGTTTGAATTGTAATGTTTGCAATTCTATTTGAGTTCTTAACATGGAAAAAGGCTTGAATGTTATGCTCTGGTGAGAAAGAATGAGAATTTAGTTCATTTTCCCTATGTACCTGAAACTTATTTATGGCATGTTGGCATGAAAATCATTATTGTACAAGTAAAGAGTAAGCATGTTATTAAGGATTGAACATTGGCATAAAATGCCTAAAGCAATAATTAAGGATATAACCTTAAGATGTCATAATACATACCTTAGTAGAGTGCCTTGAAATGGCTAAGAAAGACTTAAATTAAAACATATACTTAAAGCTTGAAGTAATGACTTAAAAATAACCTATAACTGTCCAGTGGACCTCTACCAAAACAAAAAATACCACTGACCCAGAAAGTGTTAAGTTTTTATGTGGAAATGTATTGATAAATTATAATATAAATGCCTTAAATTTTGGTAACAATAGACTTAAAAATTATTTCTAAATTTTGCTTGGTAGAGCCAAAAAGTGGCGGTACCTGTCCAACTGAAATTTTAAAGTATAAGATAAAATTTTTATCTATCTGTTTTTCAAACTCAAATATTATAGGGATAATTTTGGCTAATAAATAAAGTTGAATTGAGCTACTTGGTATATTGGTTAGACACCCACTTGATGGGTTGACTGGTAAATTTATTGTTTTGCAGTTACTAGTTCATTGGTGGCTAGAAAGGTCTATTAACTGATCTCTATTATGTCACCTAGTTATTGATAGTTCATTAGTGGTCGGAGAGGTCTACAGACTAATCTCCATTATGTCACGAAGTTCTTGACAGATATTTGTGGTTGGGGAAGCCCACAGGCTCATTTCCATTATGCCACTTAGATATTTTTGTTTATGGTTAGGGAGGTCTACAGGCTGATCTTCGTTGTGCCACACAGTTATTTTTATTGTGTTTAGGGAGGCTACAGCTAATCTCTATTGTGGCACACATGCCAGTATAGTGGTGTAGGTCTAGAATGAGGACCACTATGCTAGTTATTATCCCTCTAGATCCAATGTTTTAAAGTGTCGTCTTTCTAGTCGGGCTAGAGAATTTAATCAAATAATTAATTAGACTGAATATGAGTAGAAAGATTAAGTATAATGGAACAGTATTTCCTTAGCATTGGTAAGATGCCAGTTAAAGGGCATATTAGTCATTTTGCACGAATTTGCCAGATTAGTCAAAATAATTAATTTAAGTAAATATACATACGTAGCAAGCAAGAAGGCTACTTTATGACATATGGACACCTTAGAGAGATAATGTTAGGCAGATATGAATAACTATTTTAGGAGAAGTAATATAAAGACAATGAAAGGGTATTTTGGTAATTTTCCACTTTTAGGACGGATTAAGCAATTCTTCCAAAATTGCATGCATTAAGTATTAGTCCTCACTCTAATTGATTTAACTTAGCTAAAAATGTTTTTTCTAGACCAGACAAATACCTTAGGGGTATTTTAGTTATTTGGCACCTTAATGAACATTTAAATTATTTAATGAAGTAAAAATTACATTTTTAACTACATAAGTAAAGAAATAAGATTACACCATAATTAAACTACTTTAAATTCACCACTGAGTATCTCATATACTAAGCATACTAATTTTTATGCATAGGTACACTTCAATGGGACCTGCCTCGTAAAGCATGACGACAGCACTTTAAAGGACACAAGTGAGGTCTTTGGGTGAATTAATGTATATTTAGATATCCATGTAGTGTGGTAAGAAATGGGTAGGAAAATTTGTTTAATTAACTGATTATGACTTGCTTATGTAAATTTAATATTTCTATACATGCTCTTTGGTGAATGAATTTGTATGTGTGATGTTGATGTTGATACGAGCCTGAGGCTCTATATTCTTATATAATTTTATTTGTGGCCTGAGTCTTAATTTTGTGGTGTGCTAGATGATGATGATAGGATGGAATTGGGGGACCAGATGGGTCTAGGTGTTGTGAAGAAGTTATAGAAGTGTTTAATAAGATTATTTAAATTTTGGGGATAGGACTCGGGTAGCCGTTATGCCATAAGATTTTAAGGTAATACTTGAGTGAGAATAGATTTCCTCCGTAATGACTAAGTAAGATAGATTCCAACCAAAATGGACCATAGAAATTGACAAAAAAAAGGTTCTAGAGTCAAATAGCTTGATTTAGATAGAAGTTGGTAAAAGTTAAACGAATGACCATTAAGGAAATTTTAGGATTGATGACAATGCGCGAAATATGCCGCTTATTGGATTTCTTTAGGAATCAAGTAAAGGGTGTCAGAGAGTAATAGAAATAGGAGTTGTACTAGGATACACCTTAATTTCAAAGTCAAGCTCTCACTTTGGAGGCAAACTTGGCAACTCATTAGGAAATAGTTTAGGAAACTCAAAAATATTATAAGAATCTATTCAAGTATTAGGGTGGAAGCATCAAAGTCAATGGCATGGGCTATGTATGCTTCGCACCCTTTTCGAATGTGTTTCTTTGTAATAGCAGTTGAGATTAGGTTATTAACACAGTTTCTCTCACCCACAACTGTCCCTATCTATCCCTCTATAATTTAGATGGTTAGCCTCTTATTTTTATAGGCAAGTATAGCTCGATGCTATAATAACTAGTCCATTCCCATAATCACATCATACTCAAGAAAAGGCAATTAAATCAAATCCATAGGAAATAAGAAATCCTATATCACTAAAGGACACTGTTTATATACCATGTTCACATATACACTCTATCCTATAGGATTATTGACTTGTATATCTATGTTCACATGCTCATATTTTTGTCCTCTATCTTGTGCCAATGTGGTGCATACATATGAATGTGTGGATCTTGGATGTACCAAAGCCAAAACTAGAACATTAAATAAATAAAAAGTATAAGTTATGACATCTGGTGTTATTGCTTTTTCTCTAGCTCTAATAGCATATTGTATAGCTAGCGCACGGGCTTCTAATCTAGTTCCCTAACTAGAACTAGGTTGATCACCTCTACTTTATCTCTAACCTCTGTTTTGAGGTGCAACTGTGGATGCCTGAGTACGAGCACCCTTAAGCTATCTCTAAGGACACTCTCTCTAGTAGTGGTCCCTGGCACCACAAGTAAAGCGTTCTCCTCTTCTACTAAACTTACACTGCCCCTAATAAATCTTGTTGTAATTATTTCAGGTCGGAGGTCCATTCTTGTTACTTGAAGGACTAAGAGTACTAACAGCTCTAGGAGGCAATCGGGGTCTAACTGTGGAAGCTTGCCCAAAGCTCTGAGACTATGCTTATCTCAGTGCCTGATGCATAAACTAGGATTGAGATAGTGCTTCTTTCCTTCTCTTACTATCACTTAGGGCTACATTGGATTGTCCTGTAATAAACTATCTCTTTCTTCAGAAGAAATCTCTTTTTTCTTGTATCATTTCCTCCATGCCATATATAGATGCCTTTAATACAGTAAAGTTTGTTACCCTTTGGTTTGCTATCTGCATTCTTAACTCCATATTCCACCCCTTAAAAAATCTTTTACACTTTTCCTCTTTATTAGGAATGAACTCCTCTACGTGTTTGATCAACTGAGTAAAATCTTTCTTATATTCAACCACTATTCTCCTACCCTATTTCAACTCTAAGAGCTCCTGCCATCTCTTGTCCTTTTATGACTAAAGGATATATCTCTTTTTGAATTTTATTGGGAAAAACTACCATGTAAGATCTATCATTGGCTTCCTCCTTCTAAGAGTATCCCACCAATTGTATGCTTCTTTTTGCAAGAGAGAAGTTGTACACTTTAGACTATTTTTCTTTTATGCATTCTAGTTATTCCAAAATCTTAAAAGTGCTCTCCAACTAGTACTGCACTCGTGCTGCATCATCCTCCTTCATGCCTACAAAATCTATAGCTCCCATGTTTTTAATTCTCTCTAATGGTGTCTTCTGCATAAGAGCTAGGGGTGGTAGAGGTACTAGAGTTGGTGAAGGAGATGGAGGTGGAGCAACAAGTGTATATGTGCATCTCAATAGATTAACTATTTATTGTAACAAAGTTAGAAATGCTTCGGCCTGTGGCTGTGCTTAAGGTTATGGCCTATGTGCTGTATCACTAGGCTATAGAGTAGCTATATTACCTACCCCCTATATAGTAGTTGGAGCATAACTAGCCACTTCCTCTACACTTTCCTCTGATGGTTTATTAGCCATCTTATATTACTACTAAAATCACAAAACTTATTAACCTCCATGCTGTATAAAATAAGAGCATAACTAACCCTAGACTCTAGAATTCATTTAAATTACCTAAGAACTTTAAACCTAAGTTCTGATACCACCAAATGTGACACCCCATACCGGATTCCTAAAGAAACCTGACAAGCAATGCACTTTTAGATAGGTCACCCATCCTAGGATTTCTCTAGAGGTAAACTCCTTAACACTTATGGATTGTTTTAGAACTCTATCAAATATTGCTTAGATGTCTAGTCTAATCCTTAATTATATTCATACGTGGTTTAACAAACTCAAAAAAAAATCATTTATAGACATTTTCCAGGTTAAAAAATATTGGGCAGCATAATGACTACTGGGTGACACCAAAGAAAAATTTTTTCACTTGTTAAAAGCACTTCTATAGGCACACAATTCATAAACCTCTATATGGACCCTTTTGCTCCCTAGGTCAACACCAGCACATATTAGGCATATATCAAAATCATACACACAGGGCCTCAGGCCTACAGTTATCAAAACCACAAGTAGCCCAAATAATACAACACCTGCTTATATACATGACATCTAGGTTTTATATACAGACATAGCAGTTTCTAAGCATGCTATCCCAAACCTATAGGATTTACATGAGTTTCACTACTAAAAAGAAAAAAGAATTCTCTTTAACCTTCAACACTTGTATGGCTACATTGCATGATCACCAAGGTTGGCCTACTTATCCTTGTTACCTATGCACCACAACACGGGTACACTGAGTATAAAACTCAGTGATGAATTTAAACCATTTAAAGCATGCCCCCATACATTAACACACACATGCAAGCATAAAATAATGGTCTAGGTGTAATATGTGAGCAACATGCTAGATGATTGATGCCATTAAGATGATATGTCACATTTTCTTCAAATTTACCAAAATGCCACCGAGGTTTATTTATTAAATTTATCATCAGAAATTTTCATCAATTATTTTAAATTTACTTTATTCTATTTTAAATCCACTTCATAGGCCTAACTTGATAGACAACACTTACAGACATTGGACCAAGAAGGAACTAAAAAATATGTAGTGGGCCACATTTTAGACCTTAACTACTGCACCGACTTGATATAGCCACAAGGATCAATTCATAGTAACCTCATAAAGGGCAAAAATACATAGTAACTATGTATAGGGATTAGTTCATAAACCTCTCAAGGGTTACTGATCGTATCCAATAATTCATTCAGGTTTAACTAGTACACTAATGCAGAAGCCCCTTTAGGGACCTTCATCACTGCATCGGCATAGTTTGATATACAGTCAAAAGTGCTAGCAATAAAGTGTGTTTGCCCTGCTAACTTGTACAATGGCTCAATTATGAACCTCTCTCGTTGCACTAGCCCAGTCTAATAAACAAACAATCTAGCAGCTGTTAATCCCTAAGTTGACTAGTAAAACTATCTAGTAGGTGTCTAACTCGTGGGCCATATGACTTCATTTTATGTTTTTTCTTTCTTAATCATCTTTTTATAATATTAAAAGTTGAAAAAGAAATAATTAAAATTTTTATCAAATGGTCAATTTTTGGCCTAAACAGTTACAGGTCATTTTTAGCCCTGCTGGCCAATTATGAGCAATTTTTCTGCAACATTTCAACTCATTTTTGAAGGCATAATTAGAAGCGTATTAAATCAAGTCTAGCCTATTATTTACATATTAGGTAGTTATTTTAAGTAAAGTCAAAAACCATTTTAAACAAGACAGTTATAGGCTATTTTACCTATTTTGTAATGGCCATTTTAGGTTCATGTTTTGTCTTTTTTCTATGCCAATTGCACTCATGGTCATGCTTTTCCATAGGCCTAAAGCCAAGCTAAAATAGGTTTGTCAAATTGCCATACAAATGGCTTCGATGCCAAGTTACATAAACATCACAAGTTAGGCCATTTTAAGGTATTATTTCAAGCCTAAAACTAGTCCATTTCTAAGTCCACTTTTCATGCCATTTCAAGCAAATTTCAAGGTCAAATTATCAACCTTTTTCTATCCTTTAAAAGGGTCCAATATTATATCCATTTCATGCCATACTAATCATGCATATTCACCTAGGTCATGCCATATAAACCATGCCACATTTATGCCAAATATGTTATGCCTTTAAACACACAAATGCTAGTTAGGCCATACCTCATTCCATGACATTTAACCTTGCAAAGCTCTCAGCCAATAGCCTTAATTTGCCTTGCATATGCTTTTAGTCACACTCAAGCACACATATACACATTTAAACATCACATAAGTATGCCTACATGCACATTATGCTTTTGCCATGCAAACTAAGCCAACATACACTATGATCATGTCTCGACCACATTACACACACACACATAAGCTTTATTGACCAATCTCTTTATGTACACCTCACATGCCATCAATGGCAAGCTATATACTAGACCATATGGTAATACACATGCCATACACTTAGCCTACCCATTAAACAACCTCTCGACCAAAAGAAGGAACACACCAAAACTCATAATTCTCACTACCTATAGATACATTTCATACAACATTCATGTCATATACCTTAAAAATCATTCCAAATCACCTAAAAAAGCTATACACACACAACCTCACTAACACCTCTCTGCCAAAAGGACATCTTACCTTTCCATACATTCCATTCCTTAAATCAACATTCTAATCATGTCTTACATATAAAATTATCCTAAATATGTAACTAAATCACCAACTCACACAAATTAGCCACAAATCACACCATTTCCATACAAGAAATCCTAGCCTATCAAATGTGAATTCCATCATTCATTGTTTAAATGACTTAAATTCACTTTTCTCACTATCAAAGAAGTTGAATTCTATACTTCAAACTTGAAAGAAATCACCAAACAACTCACTTCTTCTCTAGCCCCCATTTACGCCATTTAACCGTAAAAAAATCATAAAAAATCACAAGCACCCCCAAATCAAATTCCAATCATATAGGTGTTCTCAAAATTATCAAATCACCTAGGAAATAAATAAAAAATTGCTGAAATACTTACATATCAAAAGCTACCTTTTTAGTCCTCTTTAAATGTACATCTTAGGTTCCTTGAATTTTCTTGCAATCTAGGGACTTTTATGGCTTCTAACAACCTTATAAGTCAATTTTCAACATAATTAGGGGATTTTTGGATGTAATAGACAAGGTAAAAGCTTGCTTAATGGAATGAAAATAGAGGTTAGAAGCTAAAAATGGCATCGGGATAATAAAAGGAGAAAGAAGGAGAGGGTGAGTGGATATGCCCAAATGGCCACTTAGGTGTCATCGTGAGCCTTATATAGTGGCTGAGGTGGCACAGGTGGGGCCTACATACCACTCGAATAACCTAAAAAAGCTCAATTTCGGTAGAAATATCAAGGAATTTTAAAAAATCACTCAAACATCCAAATATCCTTGAGTTTATTTTAGAAATTCTTAATTAGTCCCATTTAGAGGCTCATAAAATTTCACAACCAAATTCCATCAATATGACAGTTAACCAATTGCCTCAATTTATGTGCAAAATCCTAATATTAAGAAAATTTGCAAATGACCTTGAAATTCAAAAATTCTTTCACCAATGGACTCGGTGTAATTTTTATTCTTTAGGGTATAGCATTTTTAGGTATGTCCAGGCATATCATTGGTCATTCTCGACCTGATTACATTTGAGCTTATAGCCTACTAGATTACAGCCTAAAATAATATATTTTTTCTATTAAATCTTTAAATTAAGTCAATTTCATCATTTTATAGCCCCTTAAAGTTTCATGGCTAGTACCCCTACCTCGATCATCGTGAAGATGACCTGGCACTCTAGTAACACTTATTAGCCTTAGTGGTAATATTCATAGAGCATCGACTTATGGGCGTTACATCACATTAAGATCTCTTCATGATTTCCTTAACATTATGAAATGATACTAGAGACTTTATTCCAAACTTTAAGAACTATGTCAAATAAATGAATTAATCATAAGAACATAAGTAATAAAGAATGCCTTTTATTGTAAATAAATGTTTAAATGTACATAAGATATAACACTTGAAAATTCGAACACCTTGAATAGTGACACCTAGGAGTCTTGAATAGTAACTTTTAGGATATGATCAATAATTTCTTATTGATCAAAGGATTAACTTATAAATAGGCTATGGGTAAATTTTGGTATAAAAATAAAGACATTCAAAAGTCTAATGAGCGATAACAAGTAAGATTATGAATAATAAATCCCAAAGTTCTAAATAGTGACTTCAATTATGGGAAGAGGGTTTCTAACCCAAGTGATCAAGATTTTATGGGTTGAATAATCTATGTTTATTGTTTGGTGAAGAAATGAGAACATTCAAATGAAAATGAAATGATAACAATTATGTATATGAATAGTACCACCCAAGGGTGAATAATAACTCTTATGACCTGAAATGTACAAATCTTACAAATTGGTAACATTAATTATAAGACAATTTTTGGTAAATTTTGAAAAGGAAACGAGGTTATTAAAGAGGTTAAAAGTAAAAGTTAAGTTTCTACATAAATGTACTATAAATAATGACATAATTAAAGTTGAGCCATATAATATTTTTTTAATGTGCTCAGATGGACCTAAAAATGCTGTATCTTGATGCATAAATATTCTAAGGAATATGATGGCATTGGCATTGGAATTTTTTAACATCAAGAACTATTTTATAAAAATCATGTAAAGATAAAAGTATTATTTTAATTAGTTTTTTTGAGGTTTTCGAGTTCAATTTTTTAGGCTTTTAAGGAATAATATGTTTGATTATTTAAGATCATAAAATTTGTTAATTGATGAATGAATTTAAGAACATAAAATAAAGTGGTATAATGAGTAGGTTTATAAGCTTAAATTATGTGGACCATTATATCCACTGAATAATGGATCTTAGCCCTTGAATTTGAAGCATGAAAAGGTTAAAATGGCAATTTAAAATAGCCTTAAAAATGCAAATTATAGTAATTCACCTTCCTTTCTTCTTTCCTTCATGTTAGAAGCTATTTTTGGCTTTCAAAGCTTTCTTGCTTCCTCAAATTTATCTAAATCTCTTATCTAAACTCTAAATTGTTATGATATATGGCTTATACAAGTGTTGAACTTTAAATTGTAGGGCTCAATTGACGGATTCATAGAGTTTTCTTCTCTTAGTGTGTAGTGACCAACTTGAAGGTGAGAGTTGATTTTTGAGTTCCAATATTTTTTGAGCATGTCTTATGGTCCCAAAACAAGATGTGTTAAGTTAGATATTAATTTGGATGCATAATTGAATTCATATGAATTTTTGTATGTTATGTAAAGGATAGTAACAAAGTTTAGAGGAAAAATCTATTCATGGAGTTTTATGATTTTTGGGTTATCTTTTAAGTGTAAATAAGAGTTTTATAAGGTTAATTTAATCATTGTAGGAATGTTACAATTTTTAGGAATTTTTTTTATTATGGTTGAGGTTTATGTTCAAATAATAAAAGAGTGGAATTAGGGGAAATAGGCATAGAAACCTTAAAGAGGTTTAACTGGTGCTTTTGACACCCTATGGTGTGTGAAATCAATTTAAAATATAGAGTGTGTAATTATCTTAAGAAAAAAAATGTGTATGTCCATTTCTATAAATAATGAATTTTGTATGTAAATGATGTTTATAAAATCATATGGTTATTATGAGTGGTTAGTGATTTGGAGTGTGTAGCATAAAATGCCTAATGGTGGACTAGGTGAAATTTAATGACACTATGGGTAATTATGTTAATTGTGCATAATTTGGCATGTGACGTTGTTAACTTTGGTATTGATGTTTTAATTATGTATAATGTAATGTTAATTTTGAGAAAATGATAAAGTGAAACATGATAATGTGTGTGCCCCTTGATGTGTAAATTTTTATTGTGCCATGTATGAGTGTGTTTTGATTCTATAATGCAATGGCTAGTGTAAATATGTTTAACATGAGGTATGATAATTGAGATAAGCAATAAACAATGGATATGTTATGAATATTGGTAATATAAGGAATAATGTGATAATTGAGTATGAATTTAGTAGTTATGTGAGAATTGGATAGAAAGAATTAAAGGTTAAATGATGGTACAAGTAGTCACTTGCTAGTAGCATGAAACATGAAGAATATAGCTATAAATATGGCCTATAATATGCTCTAAAAGGGAATATTATGTGATAATAGTATGCTAAAGTTGGTATAAAAGTGTAAGTTGTATTTTAATAATGGTTGAATGATGAAAATTGGAATACAATAGGCTTAATATTGTTGAATGATGAGTTTATGCTAATTTGGACAAAGATT